>JACGTP010000216.1:0-63663 GCA_023678845.1 Mischocyttarus mexicanus | reverse complement strand
CATAATTGCTCGTATAAATTTGTTCCTTTTTTTCTTTTCTTTTCTTTTCTTTAACTATTTGTATTTTTCTTTTATTTCCGTCGTTTTTCCTTATATTTCTCACCTGTTTTTTATTTTATGATAAAATCGCTGGACAAAGACGACGACTAAAATATCACAACCTCCGCAATTATTAAAACGCGTGTTTATAAAAGTATTTTTCTCAAATTAATATAATAATTTGCACGTGTTGGGCGTGTTTCGTTAATGTAATTCGTACGACAAGTGACCTTTTCCTTTACGTCACATCGGGACGTAACATTTATTCGTTATTCGTTTTTGAATGCGAAATCTTAGCAACGTGATCGAACTAGGTGGTAGTTTCTTTTGCTAATAAAAATTTACGATTAATAATTGAAATAATTGTTATGATTTTTATATATCTCTAACCTAGATACGTGACATTTAAAATTAATTTAGTTATTTGTAAAATGACGGTTGCAATGAAGAACGATCATTATTGGTTACTCCAGTTTCTAATAAGATAGACTCGACGATGTTACAAAGCAACATATCTCATAATCTACAATATTCTAACATTATAGTGAACGTGTATTGTTTAACTTTACTTCGACGGTGTTTCCAATAGCCTCACTTCGAACGATTCCGATATTAATTGCGTCGACGAAGACGCGGAAGCGTGTGCATTCTAAATTGAAACATAACTTTCTGACAAGTGAAACAAGCTTTCTCTTGTATGACTGCAGTAAAGTATTGTTTCAAGTACTTCCACCGAAAATCGAAATACCTTTGGTCACGAGACGTATATATATTAACCCTTTCATGATGTGGTATAATTAATATTTAAATATTACATAGATATTTTATTTAAATAACAATTATTATAATAAGTGGTGCTACAACAAATAAATGAATTCTAAAGGGGTTTAGTATATATCCCTGTTTATTAATTATCTTGTTCCGAATAATCAATGATATATTTCGTATTCAAAAAGCTTCAGAAATATTAGCCAATTGTTTCAAATATTATTAACAAAATTTCAATATCGAAAAACGAAGCATATTTTCTCTCACATATGGAACGGTATATACTACGTCTCTATGTGTGGGGGGTAGGGGAAAATGGAGGTGGAGTATTAGCTATTTAGATCGTCGGCATCGATTGATCGTACGAATATTTGATGGACTTTAATCGGGATTCGTTCGACAAACAGATTCCTCTGTAGCCGGACACCGTTCTAATTTTCAGGATTCGTATCATCTACACGAGAGGCGTTGCAGATACATATGTATATTTTGAGGGTGCTTCGGTTTCCACTTTAATGTTTTAGCTTTTAGCACTGACAGTCTATTGAAATTCTTGATATTTACACGATAAACAAGACTTATACAATTAATTTGACACTTTCGTAATATACCAGCATTTCTCTTTTTGATAATTTCAATGAGACTTATTCTATGCATTCTTTCATATCATTTCTTCCCTTTTCTTTTTTTCTTTAAACCTTCAACCCCTATTTTATTTCACCCTTGCATCGTTGTCGTTTTCCTCTAGTACATATTCTCCAAGAACACTTTTCATATTTATTCATTACCAATCGCTTCTCTAATAAACGAATTGTATTTAATCCTTTAAAAAATTCTTTCAATAAATTTGTGTTAAATAATCGAAGACCAACACGAAGAGGCCAAATATGTTTCCGAAAACATTGAAAAATTAATCAATCGTAAATATATATTTATATATACCGGCCATCCGATTATTTATCACCCAATTCGTGTTCGTTTCAACGTTCACAATAAATATTAAAAGCGAATATTACGTCGCTGGATAAAATTAACCTCATACAAATACCGCTCCGGAGATTTTGAAGTATCATGGAACTGACGTATATGCATGTGTGGGGAACAATAGTGTTTATTAAACGAATATGGATTTAACTGTCTTTTGAGATTCATTCTGGTAAATTGAAGCGTTTTGTACATTTTTGTTGTTTTGTTTTTCTTTTTTTTTTCATTAATTTAATTGCACTGAACTTGACTTCATATAAAATTTATTAAAATCTGGTACAAAAAATATGTGATAGAAGACGGGTTTAATACGTGGAAGAAAATAGAATGGAAATGAACGTATTATTAATACTTAATTAAAATCAATTTTTCAATATTACCTTTCAATAGTTTCGCGGTCTAACATCGATTTCGATATCTTCGATTTCCTTTCGTCAATCATTTGGTAAAAACTAAACGGACCAATGAAAAAATGTAAAAGCTTCGAGTGCCTCTGATCTAGTTGCTAATTATTAGTTTGATACCGTGAATTCATCGAGAAATGTATATACAGATAGTCAAGTTATCTCTTATATATATATATATATATATATATATATATATTATCTAAAAAGAGAGATAGAACCTCTACCTCTCTTTCTCTCTCTGTCTCACTCTGTAGTTAAATTCATTTAACTTTTCTTTGCAAATGAAAGTGCACTCTTCGTGCCATTCTAGTTTCACAAAATTAACGAGCAATATTGATCGGTAGTCATGCAACTTCGAATCTCGATCAAATAACTTCCTTCTTGGTTGACTTTGTTCATAAAAAGACAAACAAACAAGGACGGTGAATCTAAAGACAAAGATTTCTGGAAAGCAAAACGGAGAAGAAAGATTGAAATTGAGCTCGCGATCTGTGAAAAGATGAAATCGATATATAAAATAAACTCACTCAAATTCTCCCCGTGTTTATTTCGTAATTAACAAATTTAACCATAAATTTTGCATCCTTTAATAAATTTACTTTCAATTTGTGGCCCAAAGTTCTCGTTGCGTTTAAAAGTTAACGTATCACGACCGATTGAATGACGTTTTATTTATTTCCTAAAAATTTTTCCACCGAATTGATTATAAATAAATAAATATAAATTAATAAATAGTATTTATTTACAATTTTAAAAAGTTTTTGTGTGTTTAGAACCAGTCATTTCACCGATTACGACAGATAAATAATAGATTGTCAAATAGATTTAATGTCTATTCGTGATTAGGTGTATTCGATCATATCTTCGATTTTCCCAGGTTTATTTTACGAATGTTAAATTTCAAAGGATCGAAGGAATTATCGGAAATTGAAATAGGACACGACGAGATAATCGAAGTTTTCCGCAACAAATGTGAATCCCTTTCGGTTTGTCTACGAACAAAAATACCGTTAGTTATTACTGTATAATCCACGGAATTTATTACCGCCGAAACAATTAATATCCTGAAAATCGAACATTTCTCTTTCTTTTCTGTTTTTTTTTGTTGAGTTTGCAATACCAGTATCATTATCACGTTTCTTCATACTCTTCGATTTTTTATTATTTTTACCCTCGCTCAATTATATTACATAATAACATCAGATTTGAAGAATAAATATATTATACCAGTAATATCGTGTAATAAATAACCAATAAGTTTTAGAAATCAATGAAAATATAATATCAACAGTATAGATTAGGCTTTTAATTGATGCACCGTAAGTAAATATTAATATTTATTTACTAGCATACACGAATCTATTCTTTTATCGGTATCCCCTATTGGATATAAATAATAAAGTAAAACTAATATATGAGATATAAGATTAAATGGAAACCTTTAGATATTTTTCGTATTATTGGAAAATAATAAATTTCCTTTTAAACAACTATATATTATCGTACACCGATAAGTATCCAAGACATTTAAATATTCCTATTAAAACGCACCCAGGCCTCTTCTCTATATGGGGGGAAATAGAAAAAAAAAGAAAAAAATCTCAATTTTCTTCCACCCCCTTAAAATAACGCGCATCTGTCGTCGGACTTCGAACAATAAACTCCCAGTGACAATTGCAAATTGTCAGTTGCGTTGCTGTCCAATCAAACCGCGACAGTCGTATGCACACTGTTCTCCCGCGCGTTTTCTCGCGCGTTCGAACGCATGCACCAATCGTTGTTAACTGTTTACAATCAGGTAAAAACGTATGCACGTAATCCAGATTTGATTCAACGTAGTCGGACTGGTCGCGAACGGTGTTTTGCTCGACCAACCAACCATCCAACCAACCAACCGCTTTCCATCCCTTTCCCCTTCCTTCCTTCTCATTCTTCTCCGTTACCCCTCCTGAAACAGTCCACGGATTGCTGGAAAAAAGAGATAAACGAATTACCCCGTTCGCCAAATAAAAGCACCATTATTTGTGCCAGCCCTGAGCGAGTTCGTTACGGAAGACTGTTTATCCGTCTGATTTTAACCGTGTGAGGAGTTCGTCGGGTTCTTTTAGAAACCTAATCTCATACCAAGTAAGGATTGAAAGCTCGTCAAGTTTCTCGTAAAACGTTACTTGCAATTGTGAGAATGGAGAATGGAAATGACGAGTAGAGAAATATGATGAAGAATTGGAAATAGTTGGATAGAAAGAAATGAAAAATGTAGAAGAGTAATAGTAACTTGAAAAAAAAAAAGATGAGAAGCTGGGATGACGGTTAAAATCAAAGGAAGATATT
Organism: Mischocyttarus mexicanus; assembly: GCA_023678845.1. Taxonomy (NCBI): domain Eukaryota; kingdom Metazoa; phylum Arthropoda; class Insecta; order Hymenoptera; family Vespidae; genus Mischocyttarus; species Mischocyttarus mexicanus. The sequence continues at coordinate 59,134 of JACGTP010000216.1, read as the reverse complement.
TAAATGGCCAGCTGGAACACCCTGTATATACGTACACCCGAATCGATACGTTATGAAGCTTTCAAACAGAATCTAGCGCGTGAAAGTGCATCTAATCGAATAATTAACAACCCGTCGTTTATTTTTAACATGATTCGAGATGGCGAATACCTAACTGTCCTCTATTTATTACACTATCTTTGTATTAGTTTTTCTATCTCACTCATTTTCCCTTCCCACTGTTTGTTGTCTTAAAACACCACCCATTTTCATCCCTCGACTAAATGATTCGACTTATTTGAGAACGTAACGATGTTCAACGCGAATCTTCAATAATTAATGATCGCTTTTTGCCAATCAGCTTTTTTCGTGTGATACTATAAAGTAGAACGAGATGTATATATTGCCTCTGAACGATTTTAAAGATAAAAATGAATTAAACGTTTTGAATCAAAGCTCGTGAAAGAAAAAAAAAGAACTGCGTTACTGGTTTACAGATTATACGAATTAAAACTAGATTTAAAAACACGATCCCTCTATGATATCGATTACGTTCGGATACGTTTCACGTGTAAATAACTTTATCGAAATTCTTCTTTGCGTTTAACACACAATAAACGTTTAACTAAACATTTTTTGTTGTTTGTTTTTTTTATTATTTTCGTCGAGTAACGTTCGAATATCATTGTAGATCGAATTTAAAAAAAAAGGGGATAGTATATATCAATGAGATAATAGTAATATAGATATTGCCGAAATTTATAAAAGGTAATTATTAACACCGTGTGTCAAAATAATACCAATCTTGGTTGTTAATTATACCAGAATATCATACCCCGAATGGAAACGTGGAAACTTTAAAGTCACAGAATTATTACCGCTGTTATAAGTAGAAATGGTGGTAATTAGGAAGAAGGAGTATCTCGGTTTCTGATAATACTGTATATGTACGATAATATCCGGTACGTAGGTTACATTGAATCAGGCCAAGTGGAATTTACAAACACCGGACGGAAAAGAACGCAGAAAATTAGCGTTATAAGTGTACGGTGTACCTATACCTACGAATCGCTTTGGTATAATACAAAATGAATTCGAGCGAAATCGAAATGACGTTGAGCATATGTTTCAACGGAATGTATGCATCAAGTATCTCAAGAGGATCGTCTGCTACTAACTATCCAATTTTTTTTCTTTCTCTTTTCTTTCTCTTTTCTCTCTCTCTCTCTCTCGTTTTTTCAATTTCTATTTGATATGCGCAACTAGCAAGAGGCAAAGAACACTTTGCTTATTAGCGCGTTAGAAGATTCTTCTGTAATTGCGTGTTTCGAGTACATGGGTGCTTGCTTTGGATGGCATTCGACGAAACAAAGAATAAAGTGCAGATTAAGTGAATATGAATAATTCATATTTTCTATTTAGAGATATATCTAACTACCGAGATATTATAATGATTTCTTTTTAGTTAATTAAACATCAAATATAAAATTGATGTCAATTTAATATCTAAGCGAAGTAATTTTATTGAAATAATGAAAATACATTTTTATAATGATCGGATATCATTTTGATCGGATATTTTTTCATTGGATAATTCAATTTATTTACTTTATTAAAAAATATAAACTCTCGTGAAGACCATTCTCTGAAATATGAGTGTATCCACAAATGACTCTTTACAAAACTGATTCAAGTGTATGTTGTTACGAAAATAACTAGTAATATATATATATAATACTTTATTCTTTCTATTTTTAAAAATATTCTTGCATATAAAGGTTCAATTTATTTTATAACGAATAAAATAATACGAACTTCGGGATTCTGCAATTTGTGCTCATTCGCGTGACCCCGTTGTCGGTTCGCGAAAGAAAAAAGAAAAAAAAGAAGAGTTTTCCTTTAGCATCGGTATGATGGGGCCAATTTAAAAACGTAATTTATAATTACTCATGCCAATCACAATTTAATCAGTCTATATAATTTAGATACGGACGTTACCGGTAAGATCGTATTTTTAAAATGTCAATGATTTGATTTCAAAGTATTCCTTAAATCTTCTAATTTATTTGAAATATTATATATGAAAAATTTGTCGTACGGTTTGTAAAGCTATTTTACAATAATAATAATAATAATAATAACAACAATAATAATAATAATGATGATGATAATAATATACCATTAAGGGAAGAAAGGAGAAAGGGGGAGAAGAAAGTGAGAGAAAGAGAAGGAAAATAGAGAACTAAAATGCATTGCAAAAGAGGAGAATAAAGTGGTACTGAAGGGTAAAAGGTGTGAGTGGATATAGAATAGCCAGTACTCATTTGCCCGCTATTGTTCGCGTATTGCTGCTGAATCCTGCCAGTAACTACAACCTTCATCGACCGATTGTAACGTGAAAATGATATTTTTTCATTAGCAACATTGCCACCACCACCACCACCACCACCCAACCACCCATCATTATGACCAAGCACATACATATACATAGATACCCCATCGTATCTATGTACACTAGATTTTTAGTGTTATATTTCTAGTATACTAAAAAAGATTCTCCACATTGAAAATATTTCAAATCAAATACAATTCTTTTTGTATAAATATTATTATAATCAGTTATATTTCTGTGGATAAATGGAGTTGTTAATATAATTATGATTTTTTTGTAAAACGTGTTAATGGTATATAATGGAAAGAAAAATTTGTTTAAAGAAATATTTGACTATCCAAGATATTCTATGCGTATACAATTTTCTTTATTAAAAAATAGGGTATTACGATAATAATAAAAATAAATGAAGAACCCTCTTTCAATAAAAAATATTGTTCTCACTTTCTTTTTTTTTTTTATACAACGAAACCTTAAAAAAGATCTCATTAAAATTATAATATACGTTTCCTCAGTCCTTGTTAACAAATAGTATAATTTTTTTCAAACATTTATATTTATTTTTCGTAGTTGAATAAATAAATTGTATTTAACGTAAATAATATTGTAATGAATCTAAAAACTCTTAATTAAATCTTTCCTATTAAAAATTGTCATCTTTTTAAGATACATCAAAAATATATAATTAACAATCTTACAAAAAAAAAATAAATAAATGTCTAATATGAGGAAAGATAGAATTGCAACGTTCCATAAATAATACTCTATTCAATAAACCAAGAAAACTTACGTGTAATGATTTCTTTCTCTTTTCCACTCTCTATAAAATTTAATATTATTTGATTAAAAAAAATAGAAGGAGAAGAAGAAGAAAAAAAATAAAATAAAATAGAATGGAAATAATATCTATGGACTGGTTCGTTAACCAATTGCGTGTGGCTCGAAGCCGAACGCTCTTTTTCCGTAGTTAAATTCCTTTGTAGGATTTACGATTGCCGTCACTCGTCCCGGCATTATCTATACGACTGGTGAGAGCTAGTCAGGCACATTGATTTAAATCTCTCCATTCAAACGTCGACTATACTTCATCCGCGTTAAACGCGCGCTTATGCGACCTGCGCTCGCGTGCATTCGTGCACGCAAGTACTTCTACTCTGCGGATGCGCCCTCGAACGTGCAAACACACATAAACTGAACAGGAAAGAAAGAAAGAGAGAGGTGGAGTGAGAAGGGAGTTGGGATGGGAAGGGGGGGGATGAAAGAGAAAGAGAGAAATCTACGGATCGTTTGCCGCCTACTTAGCGGGTAAAAGATAAAGCTCGGAATGTTGGAACCCCGTTGCAAATTGTACTTCGCTAAAGGAATTTATCAGTGACGCGTTAACGGGAGGGAGGGCAGGGAGGGGAGATACTTATTACAATGTAGTTAACCGAAAATTTCCTCTTCTACGAAAGTTTACAACCATCATCTAGACTAGTTTGATATTTCTTATTGATAATATCTATGCCCGTTAATATCCTGGTACTTAAATAACATTCGCTCTTTCGCCAAAAATCTAACTTTTTTTTTCCACCAGCAAAATATATTATCTTCTCTCACTCTCTCTCTCTTTTTCTGTCTGTCATAATTATTTTTTTTTTAACATTCATTTTAATCACATATAACTTTGATATCGGGGATATACTTTTCGTTATTACTTTTATAATACGTTAAAGTGATTTTTAATAAAAATTTTATACATAAAAGTAATGTACCCAATGACGATGAATAAAGGAAAGATCGATTTATTTGTAATTTTCCATTCTGTACTGTACATCCTAGCTTTGATTCATCAATCGGACACATTTACAATACATTGGTATAATTAACGTCATTTCAGTATTACAATAGATACATGTATCAAAATGATCTATCCTAGGGACATACTAGGTAGCTCTTGATCGTAAATTATAGTTTACGAGAGTATTATATTAATTAATTAATTTGATTAGACGCTCATAAGCGCACTCATCGAAGGGTAATGATAGATTTTACGAAAAGTCAGGTCTCTCTCTTTCTCTCTCTCGTAACGTTGAGTTATGTATCGCATTCGTTGACCCGAGGCTCTTGCTACGTTCCATCACTTATGGTTATTCTCTCTAGGGAATTTTGTCCCAATCCCAAAATCCCCTTTCTACTCTGATAGAAATAGTTTCAACAGTGTACAATGGGAAATCTCTCTGTGTTATTCGAATCTTCTACGTAAATACTTACGCGGATAAATACGTACGACAAAAAGACAGATAAATTCTCATCCTTGGAAAATATTGAACCTTGATTTTCACGACAGTGATACGCTTGTTAAACTTTACAAACAGGGACAAGAAATATTTAAATAAGTACACTTCTTTTTTTTACAATAGAAAACGGGATACGAAATATGGTAGAACCAATTATTGCAAATATTAAAATAAGGGTAAATTTTGATAATGTTTTTTTTTCTATTTGTCGTATACGATGACAAAAACTAGATCATTGGTTATAAATAAATTGTTACATATTAAATTTATACAAATGCTAAAAGAGAGTTTTTCCATGTTGAGTCAGAATTTCTTATACTTATTGTTTCAGCTTTATAAATACTGTACGTTCTTCAAGTCAAAAAAAAAGAAACCGACCTTTTTAGAAATTCACAAATATGTATTGTAGTTTTGTTTAATATTAAAATCATTTTCGTGAGCAATTCATTGTCAGAAGCATGAATAGAAGAGACTGGTAAGGCAGGTTGCGAGTATACATTCACTCGCAAACTTTATCAAAGCAACTTTTTAATTGCTCTGCAATGGAAAGCATTATGTTATATATATATATATGTATTTTTTTTTAATTACTCTCACAAAAAATAAAAAATCACATCATACTTTTATACTAAATTTAATGAAACAGTTACCGGGGTGACAATAGTCGGTTGTTGTTAAAGTGAGATATCGAAGAGTTATAGTAATTGCTAGGACACACGGCGTTGAGAGGAGGAAAGCGATTGGCTGTTTGACAACACAAAAGGTAAATACAGCTGATCGTTCCTGTTAGACTACGATAAACAAAGTGACGTTTAACGCAGTGTATCTATTTCAGCCACGTAAGGATATGCACCGTAGTAGGTACGGTGGTGTATAAGCAGCCTCGAGCAAGATGATCGTCATCTCGCAATCAGATCAATCGAAAACCACGCTAGAGTAATCATGTTCAATTGAACAACTAAGAAATCCTATTGTTAGCCTACAATATGCATTGGAAAATATCCAAAGTATATATTCCCATTGTATTTATTCCGATTAATATGAATGATCGATGTATGCACTTTCCAGAAATCAACTCCGAAAGTCGACACTTTCGAGAATAGAATTACGTATACATACGAAACACACACACACCTCCCGTCTAAGATTGTAAATAGATTGTATCTCTGTAAATCGAATAAGTTTTGTTACCCACTATGCGGTTCCCATAATCACGCAAAAGACGTATACTGTCAGGTACGCGATAATGAAATTCGTTTCATACCAAATCCGTATAACAAACTATTTAAATTGATGCAAAAATAATTATATTAAATTAAAGTAAAAAGTTGGGAGTGTTTTTATCGTCAAAATAAAGAGAAAAAATGCTCACAACTTTTTACTCCACCCATTCCTTTTTTTTTTAATCTATCGTTTCAGTTTCTTTTTTTGATTAATAACAAAACAGGCCGTCGTAAAGTAAAAGAATAAAAATTGTTGAGGTATAAAAAAGTTTTGCTAGAAAGATTTTTAAATAACGAATAGTTGGGAAAATATTTGCTTATGTACAAAATATAATCATTTTCAAGTTTTCTATATACGTATAGAGTATGCAGTATGATGTCCTCATATGAAGTTTTACACGCAAATATTTTATATATATATGCCTGAAATTGAAAGCTGTCCTCGCGAACTTCGCATATACGTACGTTCGGTTTTCGATAACAAAAGTTTGAACCAGTAACTGTAAATCAATCGAAATATGACTGACAACCATTAACTGGTATCGTTTTGTGTTCATATCACCCCTTTCGTATCTCTACGGACAAGGAAAAAGTCTGCCATTGTTACCTCCTTCATTGTAATGACATTTCTTATCAATTCTGTGATATAAATAACGAAGAATAAGATAAAGAATCGAATGATATTTATTCCGTACAAAAGAGTTGACGATATTTCAAATGCTTTTATGGTTTTTTATCTTGAGGAAATTTAAAAGAGCGTGTTATTATTTTATTTGTGTATAATAGTTTGATAAAAATGCTTTTTCACTAAAATTCATGTTACATATGTCAATCGTTTATATTTAAAAACGTATGTTTGTAAATGTCAGCATAGACTTACTTCAGAAATCGTAAATATAAAAACGTAAGTAATTATTCATTTTAACGGCTGTTATATCCTAACTCTAAAAATAAATTTTAAGTTAGATCACACTATAGCGAAAGTTCTTATTCGGAATGTAACCAAGAGACGACCACTCTTCCTTCCTTCCTTCCTTTAAATATTTCATACAAACTATCTCTCTAAGTTACGCTTTACGATGGAGAAAGTATCATGTAGCCAATTATGGCAGGTTTTCATAATTAAGAAACATCATACCGTGTTCTTCAATGTACACCAAAAATATAATAATGCAAATAGGAACATGCACGCTATAGAACGCACTCTTTTTAATTAAACGCAATTATAACCCCAATGACTACCACCTACGAAGGAATGTTCACCAAGGGTTAAAGTATCTTTGATAATTATTTCAATCAATAATGTAAATACCTAAAGGCAGTATACAATTACTTTAAATAATATCGTTATACTTTCCGTATAAATGGAATATTTAAATTGCATAAATCGCGCATGCGTTAACCAGGCGATCAGGTAGAGCTCATTAAAAAGATTGAAAAATAATCATACCTGGATCATACGAAAATATTTTCCCATGCCAGCCCGCATTTTTAAGTACCTACCGTTTTCGTTAATTAAATGAATATTCTGCATTATTGCAAGTATATATTGCGAATTTACCTTCAATTACTTTTATTTGAATATCAGAAAATTCTACCGAGGGATTTTCAAGTACGTATATATTTTATCAAGATCTTAAAAATATGATAATAATAATAAACTAGAAGACAACAATACACCCTACTATAAATACACCTCAACCACTATACAAATTATATTGGGACACAATACTATACACAGGCAATACAGTTAAATATAACAGACCAGATATTACATTCACCCGAAAGCAGTGAAAAACAAAAGAAAAAAATAGTAATAATATAAAAAATGATTTTTTTACTTATTGAAATGTATATGTGTTGTATTGAGATTATTTATATTGAAAATTTAAACAAAACCGATAGAATCGAAAAATATTTTAATAACTAGAAAACGCACATATTTGCTTATCTTAAACCGCGCTTCATCCGATAAAATAATCGATAGTACTTGAAGAAAATTTATTCATTAAACTTTCTCCGATATTGCTCTCGTCGTTTCTCGATTATCGCGTCGAGATAAATTACGTTCCTCGAATGAGCCAATCGGATGCCTATTACATGTTAAAGTGTCGGTTAATACCATAATCGTCTTGCAATACACATCTTTATGCAATTTGATGATTATAAAGTGCGCTAGAAGATTAACGACGCGGTGTCAGAAGGATTCGATAAATCATCCAGTGACCCTGTCGCTATAACTGATCGCTAGAGGTTTAACTTTATTGTGAGCCCGTAAACTTATAGCTTTAGCTAAGGTGCAAACCCCGTTACTCGATAGAGGATGAAATCATTCGCAAAGAATTATTTTTTCTTACAAGTGTCTTTTCTTAGGAAAAAAATTTCACAATTTCCATAACTTATGGTTTCCGAAATACTTAAGACTGTAAAAAGGAAACTGAAACGTTTCTTAAACCTTATTTGCAACGCAATGAACCGACATTTGATGTTTCGTTTTTCATCTTAAATATTAGGTGAACCAAAAAGTGATATATATAATATATTATATTTGATATATATATATAAATTTAATTTCTTTAATATTAAGGAAACAACGCAAAGAAAAAGTATTGTTTAGAGAAATAAAAAATGTTAGAGATATTATATATACTTATATAATACATATATAACTCGTGGTTATTTTTTGTTTTTTTTTTCCGGGCTAAGTTTAATACACTTTAAGAGAATTTCATGGTACTATTAAGGACATCGAAGAATGATAGTATAAAGGACGAACGAAGATATTCGTAATTCACGTTGAATTTCTCGTGTTAGATGGCATCGGCTTCCGGGCACTCCCACCTATCATTCCAAGGCAACTTTCTACGCGGGGGCGCGGACATCCGTTTCAGAGGCAGCTATACTTCCGAGGTTTGATATTCGACTGCAGAAATGGGCTTGCACCTCGTACTTTTATGCCAAGGAAATATACGAAAGTAATATTTTTCTAGTTCCTCCCAGTTTCACGATCTTATACAAAGTAAAAAACAGCAAAAGAGAGAGAGAGAGAGAGAGAGAGAGAGAGAGAGAGAGAAGAATAGAGAGATAAATGTTGTTTTTGAACGTAAACAAATGAACGTACGATAACGTAATAACATCCGTCGAGAGAAATACATTTTTTAAAACCATGTCATAACATGTCGTTTTAGTTTATTCCATTTTCAATATTTTTATCTTCCGAATTTTTCTGATGAACATTTCAAACAACAAACATTTTATTTCTTTAAACAATATTTTTTCTTTGCATTGTGTCCTTAATATTATATAAATTAAATTCTATCACCGGTCTTTTTTACACAATCCATCGTCGTTGGTTCTTCCTAAACATTATTTTTATATCTTTTTCTTCATTTACATTATCAAATTAAGTTCGTTTTATCGATTATAGATTTTTCTCCTATGGACCTGTTAAAACACGGTTGGTTCCAATAAGTTACTTAAACTTCGAACGCTTTTTTTTTTCATTTCGACATTGTTGATTTTTTTTTTTTATTCTTTCAACTTTAAAGGAGAATCTATCGGAATTAGATACCATCGTTGATTTGTTAAATATTAAAGAGAGAAGTAACGTTGAAGGGGAATTGAATCGATCTGACCGAAATTCTTCTTAAAAAGCACTCACACGTTGGTGAATTTATTAAACGTATTGCAACGTTCGTTGATAAAATCGTATCGCATAACGAAAAGTTCTTCTAATCTTATTGCAAGAAAATCTTTTTAACTATTATAACATCTTTGAGAATTTCTTATTAAGCATTATTCTTAATTGCGTATTTATTTACAAACGTCCAAGATTTTAATATTATTAATACGAAACATTATGTTTGCGATGCTCGACATCTCTAAAAGTTTTAAAATTCAATTTACGAAATACCATAAAACACATAACTTACAAAATTCTGTCGTTAGTCTAATTGACAAATTTTATCAAAACCAAAAGTTTCGATTAATCAATCATGAACGTAAGAAAGAAAAGCGATCCATTTACCTGCATATAAAAAAAGGGAAAAAAAACGTGAAATCGTGGTGAAAAGTAAAGCCACTTCCCTATCGCAAAACTTTTCCTTTCACATTCTCAGTTCGTTGAAAGAACGAGAAAGATATAAGATACGTGATGAGATTCGACACGGGCCAAGGATAAAATTTTCGTTGGCGTATCTGCCGTTCAAAATGATCTTGCGAAAGTTTGATGAGTTTAATGTCTATACGTATGCATAGCTGCACCCGGATTACTGTCGGAAATGTGTACGAGACCGTAGGCGTGTTAGGTTTGAAGTAAACTGAATTTTCAAGGGAGGAAACCACCTGTTAAAACTCATTAACGCATACGAGGCCAAATGATAAGAGGTCTTTCTTGTTCGAAGCAGTTTAAAACGTCGAAAAAATTAACGTACATTATATACACCTAGATAATATATATATATTTTCTCGTTCTTTCTATTGTATTTCTAACCTAACTACCTAACTACGTCTAACGTAATATCAAATTATTCATGTTACCTGTCTCCTCTTATTCAATTTTACCTATTCCCGATTAAAGTTGCTTACAATCATCTCGTGGTTTCCATCGATTGATGACAATTACATAACAACATACAATAGACAATATACATTATTCAAATTCTAATTGTCATTAACCAAGAGTAAATACAATAACATTTATTAATACTCATAATCAATCAAAGGTAATTGAGAGCTGTTGATACAATTAGCTGGTTTACAGGGAAATACAGCGCAGGTGCTTCGTGAATATGCAGGCTCGTATTGAATCGTTTATAAGGCTTCTGTTTATAAAATATATATATTATAATATGCATGCTGCAAAAATTCAAACAATACAATTTCTTCCGAATTTCTTATATATATATATAATATATAACGATTAATTGTTAATTTTGAAACACATTTTTGTATGTACGTCTATTCGAACGTATAAATAATGACATTATTAATTATTTCAAAATACAAAATTTATTCGAAAAAGCTAATAGATTTTACACGGAATAATCTGCAACAACTATTAACGCTTTTCATAAATTCGTTAAACGGAGAATAGGATGGATTACATAGAAATGATGAGCCTCGGCAAAATACGAGGTACCTCTACTCAAATTAAAATGAAATTAGAGGGAGGAAAATTATAATAGATGCTTAGGAAAGAAGATTCTTTGAAAATATAATACATCAGAAAATGGATACACCATCCTTTGCAAAAGATTAAAAGAACGATTCAATCAAGTGATTCAAAGTTAACGATACACTTGAAGATTCTAATTTCACATTGAAATGTTTTATCTTTATCTATCCGGTTATATTATCAAAGAAAATCTAAATTAACGAGATGATCTTAAATCATCATCATACAAGATTTAAAAAGATAATACTCGAATGAAAAATATGATTTATTAAATATAAATTTGATAGATGATACTTCATTTATTTTTAACGCATCCTTTTACAATGATTATTTGTATATATTTCTTCAATAAGAACAAAGTTTCATTTTATTATAGTTCATCGAAAATGTTAACGTTTATTTTTTACTTTCAGTACCAATCGTTTTGTGAACAAATTTTAATCAATTATTTCCAAGCGAAATATTATCTTTTCCGTATTACCCTCTAAAGCAAAATGTTTTCTTCTTTTCAAACTTGGCTGAGATCGCGTTCGAAGGCGAGAAAGTTGTATTGGCCGTCGTAGTGGCACCTACCATCGCAATATATTGCAATATGGTATTATGCAGCACTCGTTCTATGACAGGGTATTATCCTCACGCAGTACCGCAAGATTTCCATATTGCGGGTAACGTGGTATTAAGCAAAATCGGTCGCATAATTACATGTTTGATATTAAACATCGCGGTTACTATGTCGTGAATCTACATTGTATGCTGTATCTCAATCTCAGTCTTCCTTTTTTTTCTATTCTACAGAAATAAAAATCGATTTAATGCATTTGAACGTCGGATAGACGATTAAAGTTCATTAATAAATTTTATTTCTTATCATGATAACGCGTAAACATTTAAATTTCATAGTATTTGTATAATCTACTGATTAAATTGGAGATTTTTTCGTAAATAAATTGATTATAGAATAATAGGACACGAATCGAGAGTATTCTTATCGAACGAATAAATATTTGATAACCTTATTGATACAAAATTCATAAGAAGGCAATGGTTATTTTAATTAATTGAATTATTGTAACAAATTAAAATAATATTAAGAATTATATCTTATATTTTCATAACGATAATAACTTGAAATGAGAACTGTTAGAAAAGTTTTCAATTTAAAGGAGAACGAAATTTAACTTGGACCTCCAATAACTTCCTACTAATGTAAGTCTTTACAGATATTGTAGTTCGATCGAAGAGCAACTTCAACGAAACAACCTAAACTTGCCTCTGACTTGCGATTTTCATTTTGTTTTCTTCTTCTTTTCCTCCCTTTTTTCTCACCCCTTTTCTTTTTTTCCTTCGAAGAAGAAGAAGAAGAAGAGGAGGGAAAAAATCGATCAATCGACCACAAGTTTAGTTAGTGGCGGGACGCCACGAAAGAAAGTCGAAAATTCGTAACTTCGAAACGGACGTTAATTGGCGAAAGTCGAGTCGTTTCTTAGGCAGAAATTGCTGTTCCGTGCGCAACCGAACGAGCGCAAACCAACCAAATGGAAGGATAAAAGATGAAAGGCGTACCACGGAACTAAGTATTTCTTCGAAATAGCAAAGGCGTTTTATGAGACTTAATATCGGTGTTTTCCCGAGGGTAATTCGCCAAACTGTTGGATATATCTCGAAAGGCAAAGATATAGAAAAAGAAGGGAGAGAAAAAGGAAGGAATGAAAAAGAAAGGGAGAAAGAGAGAGAGAGAGAGAGAGTCGATAAGGCCAATTTTGTTTGAGGGTACCACCACTCGTAACGCGTTGTGTCGTGACTAACTGCGATCTGCGAATAACGTGCGCGAAAAAATCTTGAATATCGTGATACATACAAAAATAAATGAAGTGTTAATCTTCCGTTCGTTGAAGGAATTAGAGACAAGAAGAACCTATTCCAAATTTATCTATCGATCATTCTTATAAGTACATATTATTTTACACTATTTTTTATTTCACGTAGATCAAAAGAACTTGCACATGAATAGACATTTTTATCGATCAATCTGAGAAGATTGTTTATATCGGTCAACGATATTATTTACACGTCTTATCGTTATATCGTAAACATGAAATAATAATCTCGTTTTTAAATAGATGTTTTAGTTAAATACAATTATTTTAACCATCTTAATAAAGTACTAATCTTTTCTAACATTTTTACGATTCTATATTGTATTATAAATTGAAGTGCTTTTATATATCGGGTGAATTATTAAAACGAAAGATGAGTCCCCTTCTTGTAAAATTGCATAAAATCTTTAAATATAATCGATAAATAATTTAAGAAATACTTCAGCATAGGGCCAATAAATAATGTAGCATTAAGAATTAGCGTGACTATCGTCGAGGTATCTAACCACGCGAGAAACGTATATATTTACCAACACATTTACATTTTAAATTTCTACCAGTAGTAACATCGATACGAAATCGAGACGATTCAGCGTATTGTAGGCGAGAAATCGCACGTTTTCTGACTCAACGAAGACTAAAGACCCGCCTCAACGCTGTAAAATTCTGCAAAGGGGAAATGTCTCGATGACAACGCTCACAAATTCACCCTACAACCTTGCCCTCTTAGGTATAATTAATCCATTATTTTATTACTTCCGAGTTTTGTAAGCTAAGGAAACGGATAAACGGAAAATCATAATCTAAATTAGAAACATTTGTATTACTTATTTTTTTACTTAAAAACATATTTAATGAGACAATTCTACGTGTAAATAATATCAACAATCCGTAATAATAAATTTCTTTAAAAATCGTCAAATATATTTTTTCCAAGTGACCATATTCGTACGAACCGAACTTCACATTTTGTGCGCAATTCTTTTTCATTGAAAAAATATATATTTATTTATTAAAACAGATCACGCAATATTTACAAAACATAGAATACTGCAAGTAGAATTTTTTTTTTATATCTATGACACTTTTTGATAAAAAGCGTGGTATAAATACAAAATTTGCAAGAAGGAGTGTTTACTACTGAAACCATATTTGCTGACCAAACATATGTTATAACTGAAGGATGTATATTTAAGAATAATAATGCAATAATTATTTATAATAATTCCACTGTTGTTAATATATATATTGTAGAAGTTGCAATTATTATATATTAACCAATAGGATAAATCTTTTCTTATTAAATATGTTGAGCATTATTTTTAACTAATATCGCGATATTATTTTCTTCTTTAGTAATTTATAAATACAATGACCATTCAATCCCAATTGTTTCGAAAGCTTTTTCTAATTGTAAGTCTATTAGGTACGCTCCTATAAATTCATCGTTATTGAGTGCTCAACATATTGTACATTCAATGTTTAATTGGATATTGCATATATCGTTCTCGAATATTTATATTTCAAGCCGTATTGGTTATCTGGGATTATGTTGTTTTCGATACAGAATCGAGCGAACATTTATTCAAATGTATTTCGAAATGGTTGCTTACGTTATGTTTATCATACTTCTTTTATTAATGTTACTTCTTTTTTATCTGAATTATTTATACCAATTTTCTTGATTTTAATTAATTTCCCTACACCTAATACATACATAATCATTTCCTTTTTCTTTGGTATTCTTTTATTTACTTTTATTATATTTAAACAAAAAATTCTTACTTTCGAATCTATTATTTCACTCAACAAAATATATTTTTATTATCGCAAAATTATATACGTTTATAATTTCCTTTTCTTTTTTACTTTTAATTTGTCTAGTATACATTTATTACTTCGTTAAATTTTATCTTCATATTTCATGTGCGATACTTTAAACCAGTAAGTTACTGAAATCCCTGTGAATTCCATTTCTTCGTAACCTTTTTAATGCAAAACTAGCGAAATGTAATTCTTGCCGTTCTCAAAAATTCTCATTATTTCAAGTACTATAGAATTCGATTGTAAGGCTAATGAAAAAAAAAAAAACAGAAGAGAGCGGTCACCTGCCGAAATGATTATGCATCATTATGAAATAAATCTGACACGAGATAATATTTTAAACCCTTTCATTACTATGGATGCAGCTAAAGTTATTCGTGTGAATTATGGACGCGTGCATACAGTGTCCGATTAAAAAACTTCTACAACGTTACGATTACCTATTAGATTTTTTTATTAAAAATCCTACGACGCGCGGTCAAATTTTAAAAAAGATTAAAAATTATGGTCAGCTTACGTTTAGATGTACTTTGTCCTTATATCCATAACTGCATATATCTATATATGTATATATCATTCTTCAACACTACACACACTCGCTCACATATGCATATCACTTGCATAGGAAGGAAAAACTCACACACGTATACGCGACGCGACGCGAAATAAATGACCTACTTATATTGTTGTTCCTTGTTCCGACGCTCGAAGAAGACTAACGAATAATTTGAAAAACAAGAACGAAATGTATCGACAAATACCGAACATACACGAAGGTCAAATACAAATACAACGATTCATTTCTAATGATAAATTTTAATTATAAATATTATATATATCTGTAACATTAATATAATAGTCGAGTAAGTAATACTAAATTGTTGAGTAATCGTTGTTATAAAAAAAACTCACTTTTTTATTAAACATTCGTCTCTCAAATCATCTTACGAATACCTTTCTTATGTACTTTATGTGTCTTATGAAAAAAACAAAGGTATTACAAATTCAAAAGTAGGATGTTAATGTAATGAAAATATCAATCATTTAAAAACTCACAATATTATGACCATATCATTTAAAAGATACTTCGAAACGATCGATATCTCCTGTCGACAGTAAAAATTAGCGTGACTATCGTTAAGATATCGAGCACGCGTTTAAGTACATTAGCATGCAAAATTCTAGCCAGGAACGTAACATCGATAGGATATCGAGACGATTTAATGTACTAGTAGATGGCAAACCGTCTTTCTAGATTGCAAAGATCTAACAATAAGGACACGCGCGTTAATCACCAGGCATAACAGCACGAAAGGAAAACATATGACCGACCACTTAAACCCAGACGTTTTCTCTTTCCTTCTTGTATTAAAGTCCCGTCACACTGTTACAACTTCAATTAAACATATTGATTTATGTTTAAAATATATGTCATTTAAAAAAAATAGATTTATTACTGTTACAAGTTGAATTAAACGTACTAATTACATATGTTTAATTAATATATTTATTCAAAATTTGAGAGTTAAATATTTTTATTTGTACATATTTAAAATTTTTTTATGTTCATGTTGGTCCTTACTTTCTATTCATTAAACATGAATAATTTAAATATATTTGTTCAATACGATATGTCTCATTATTATTCGATAGAATAATACGTATTTTTATAATGTAATTTCATTAAATGTTTCTTTAAAGAACGTTTATTAAATAAACAATTTAATTAGTGTTGCAATATTATATTAACGTACTACCAAGATGAAAATTATTTATCTATACCTTGCTTTTTCTCTTTCAATTTCTCTCTCTCTCTCCTCCCATGGGTGTGATATTCATACGAAAGACTAACCAGTCAAAGTGATAAGATATAAGTTGGCGGCCACTAACCATCCACGATTATTTGCATAATATAGGCTCTCGTTATATACGGCCATTAAGCACCGAGCTTCCCTCTTAGAATTTTCTCTTTTCTTCGTACTCATATCTCTTTCATTTTCACGATCATTCCTCTTCGAATTCAAGCTGACGCTTTCCAAGCATGGCTCGACGAACGAAGAAACGAGGAGTTTACAACTTTTTCGCAACCCTAATACAATAGTTTTATTGTTCGTTGGAAAGCAGAAACTAGCCATCACGTACGTACCATTTTTACGTCCGCTCGTTCCCCGAGTCGGGTGGAACCCAACCAGATCAGGTAATGATACGTGCGTAAGTGCGCATGGTTGCCGTGACCGGAAGATAAATTCGAAAATCCCGAAGGAACGTGTGAGAAAATGCGAAAAGAGAGAAGAAAATAATCTGTGAGGTCAACTTACGTTCGGAAAAATTGTTTACGAGAAAATATTATGATACGATTAAAAAACAATTATACTTTAGGTTGGTGGAAAAAAGTTCGAATAAATTTTTAGTGTGAAATAAATTTTGTATAATTAAATATTTTTACATTTAAATAATTTTTATTCAAGATTATTCGAACTTTTGATTTTTTGACGGAGAGAAAAATAATACAGAAAGAGTTAAACATTTTTCTTTTTCCTTTTTTTATTTATTTGTTTGTTATTTCTTTCCTTTTCCTTTTACCTTTTCTTCTTCTTTTTTTTTTAATGTACGAGCACGGTATGGGAACTTTAGTGAAAATGATAATTTGAATTTTCTTTTTTTTTTCTAAAGTGGAAGAAAAAAGATACAAGGAAGCATACGATAACGTAGAATCCTATTTGCGTTTAACGTATTTAATCTCTTTTACGTGCAGTCGACTATAAATGCACAAAAAGAAATCAGCCTCGTTATCCATGTTACACATAGTAGTATGCGTATGTATATTACTCGCTATTTGACGTATTCATTTTCCAGTTGTGCTTTTCCTTTAGGTAAAATGCCACGAGAAGCTCTATAACGACTCCCTTTTGGAGCTAATCATCTTTTCTCGTTAAATTTCTTTCGTAGAATGAAACTTTATTAAGCGTAAGATCGGAATAATACCTAAGTTCGTTGCAGCTTATATATTGCGCACACGATTAATATCAAACTAAAATAATTTATCAAAGTGTGTGTATGTGTGTGTGTATAAAAAAAAAAACATTCAAAGTATTGTCAGAATACACACGCGGAAAAATAATGTTTTGCAATGAATAAATACAAATAAACAGAGAATATTAACAAAAAAATAATAATAATAATATATATTCGCGAGATTAAATGTATTTTAAACGCGTAATACATGCAAAATATAACTTGGGTGTTCGTTTTAATTGCTAGGTGTAGTCCAAATTTTGATATAACAACGATGTTTGAAATAATTGTAAAAACGAATATTTTTTCATCATGTTTTTTCCGAGGGGGCCTTTGATTTCATTTCTTTTTTTTTGTATGCGTGTGTATAAAATTTCTCTTTATGTACCATATCATTGAAAAAGAACATGACAGATAATTATAATTTTTTACTTTTTCATTTTTATCACCGCTAATTTATTCTATTTTTTGTTGAATAATAATATTAACAACAAAATATGTAACAAAATGCTATAAATATACTTGGTTGTTTTTCTTCATTTAATCTAATAGAAAATATTAAATTTTATGCTAATGTATTAAATAATCTCCTATTCACCATAATCTTTAAAATATCATTCATGTTACTAAACAAGTGTGTACCACCTTTATCAAAAAACTTACAACTACGAAACACATCACTTCGAAACGTTGTTACGTTCCTTCAATCGTATCTCTGACGTACTATACTTCTCACCCTTTTCGAAAACGCGTCAATCAAAGCCCAAAGATTCGGCATTGTGCTTGTACCCTCATTCTTAAGTCGTATGTCTACTCACCCACCCTTCTCCGTTGTATTCATCGACCACGAATAATTTAGGATAAATCGTGGTTACGTGGTTGGCAACTAAGGTACATGCATAAATAAATACACACACACACACACACACACACACATACACACATAGTCGATGAAATTGGCAAGGACTAGTTGGACAAACGATAAGATATTCAGGATGGAGAAGAAAATAGAAAGAGAGAGAGAGAGAGAGAGAGAGTGGGTGAAAGTGGGTGAAATTTAGGTATGAAAATTGTACTAATAGAACAATGTAAGTATGAACGTGCCCTGTTAGAAACACGTTGGAATCCATAAAGATCTCATTCTACGTACAATCCTAACCATTCAAGGTAAGCACGTCGTTCGATGTTGTTACAAAGCTTGCGTTTTGTTGGAATAAAATAGCACGACTGAATTATCCTCTTTGACGGGGCGAGTCCTCTGGGCACAATTAATCGGACATGGTTGTCTCGACGCTTACCCGCCAACGACCAACCCAATGGGTGACTCTAACCAACCCTCTCTCCAATCCAGTCCGACCCTCTTCCAGCGTTGGCCCTTCGACCCTACGGGCTAGAAAAGGACTCTTACTCCAACATCGTTCGCGGTTTTCTCTCCGGTCTTTCCCCGTCCTTTTGCTTTTACGTTCAAACATAACGGACGTTCACGAGAAATGGCATAAGAGAAAAAGAGATAAAGAAACAAGCTCCCGCCGAGTCAACGAAGTTTATTATTTATCTACTTTCCAAATCCTCTTTTTATCTTTGCCCTTCGTCGTTTCCACCACTTTTACTCATCTCTCTGTACCCTTTTTTTTTCTTTGTTTGCTTTATCTCTCTCTCTCTCTCTCTCTTTTGTTTCCTCGTTCTCTTTTACTCGAAATCTTTGTTTCTTTTACCAAAATTAGTTAACGGAAACAATACTCAGTCGGTAAAAGCGAAGCACTAATTAGAGAGAATTGTAACGATCCGTGAGTCAGCTAGCTACATCACTATCATCCTAACTCATCAATTATTCATGTTAGTATGTCTCTTGCATATTCTTCCACGCTTCACTTCGACCCTTTATGAATCATCTCTTTCTCATTTTCCCTTTGTATCAAATGAAGAACCGTATTTCACTCTTTTAGACAATAATACAACTCTTTGAGTCTTCTAACGGACTAAGGTCGCAAATAAGATTCGCGAAAAGGAAGAAATTATTAGATACTATAATTATAAATATGGTCTCTGGAAGTCTCGCTGTGTGTAAAAGGTTTGAATTTTCTAAACAATAAATTTGTATTCGTAAAGCTTTATTAACAAGCTCAACTAGAAAAAATCACTTTTCCTACAATATTTGATTTTAATTTATTCATTCTGTTATTACTATCATATATTAAGTTTCGTTAAATATACAAAATCATTACGAATTGAAATAAAAATCTAACCGTAGTAAATAATATCGTACCTTTAGTCATAGTATTTTATCGATACTATATCGTCAACGAAATAATAGATAGTATAGAGAGATTTTAAGTTAGTAATCGATTATCGTTTAAATTTTTCAAGGTTGAAACAAAGCTGTATACTCGTAAGGGTTACCATTAAATGATAGGCGGTTTGTACCGATCCGATAGATGCAAGTTTATTTAAGAGATGCATGGGTGAAGGTTGTTTTCTGGTCAAAAACCGCAACACCAGTTCGGAACGAATAGTCGATATTCTGACGCCTATAAACTACGATGGTTAAATAAGTAGAAATAAAAAGGGAGAGAGAGAAGGAAGGAAGGGAAAAATAAAAGATAAAAAAAAGAGAAACGATTTGACAAGTTGTTACGAGAGAGAGAGGTATATTTGCGGTAAAATCGAATGGATTTTTAATGAACGTTCTATGTAAAATAACAAACTGAAAGGACAGTTGAGGGATGTGACTATAAAAAGGGAAAGACTGGTGAAGGTCTATAACGAACAATAAAGAATTCTAACATAAACTCAATCCAATATGTCGTTGATAAAGAAGTCAATCTTGATACTCGATAACAATGCCCCTGAGAATAAGTCAACTGGGAGGAAAGATTGTTGGAAGTCACCTATAAAGGATTAAAGCGGAAACTCTATGATCGAAACTGTGTACAACGCATTTGCATTGAATATGTTTGAAACTTTACGACAATAAAATAACTTCGACAATGACTAAATACTTCCAACTAATGTAAATCTCGTTCGATACAATTTCATTGACAATAGAATTGATTGAAATTAAAAAACAATGTGACTTTTTGAAAGGGAAATGACGGAACGCAACACCAACACTGGCTCGCAAATACACAAATGCATACGCAAACGTACGTACGCGCAGGCGTGCGCGCGTCCGTGTGTGTAAACAAATACAGAGGCTAAATTATCTAATTAATACACCTGGAATATCTATTAGATTGTTTATCTTATTAAATATACTATTCAAAATTAGTCAAATCAAGATGGATAATTTTTAATACAAAATTCCTAATAATATGAAACTTTGAATAAGAATTCATTTTCAACGTTAACAAATTATTCGTTTTTATCTGATAAACAATTTTCAATGTGTGTATCAAAAATTGTAATAATAATTATTATTCGAACAAACCTATAAAAAAAATTTCCATCAAAACCTTTTCATACAAATGATTGCGTATAGAACATATAATTTACTCGTTATTCAAATTTTTCATCTTACCCTCCATAACATCTATTATATAAACAGACATAATAGATACATACATACATACATACATACAAACGTACATATACTAAAATGAGAAAACGATTGTAATTGACTTCACGTAGAACGGTATATGGTTGGTTGGTATCGTGGATTTACAGACAGGGCGGCAGCCAGCCGGGCGGCCGTAAATGCTAAATTATTTACCCTCCTGTCTATCCATACGTTAGATGCCGACCGACACGTGTTGCATGCTCGTAGATGTTTGTCTTCACGAGTAGTCAGTCCGTACCGCAAATTCCAACTGAGTTCTATGATTTCTCGAGATCGGTCTGACATTTCGACCTAACTCCTACGAACGATCCTCAAATCCCGTTTGTTACTTCAATAATAACAACAATTTTTAATATTACGTAATATCGATATTTTTTATCTGTCTGTCTCTTCCCCTACCGCCCCTCATCTTATTCTCCTATTTTTTTTTCTTTTTATATAGAAATATAATCAACGTATATTTCGATTCACGAATCTTTAAGAAAATCTGTTAGCTAGCTATTCTAGCAACACATTGGCCCCGAAAGCATGAATAAAGTTGGTCTCTCTTGGTATCGAAAGGTTCTTGACATTTGTATAGGAACTTTAAGGAGTTGGGAAAGTTCTAGTCGTCCTGGCTGTCGACTGGGAGAGAGAGAGAGAGAAAGAGAGGAGTCGTTTAAAGAAAGAGAACCCAGAAGAAGAAGGAGGAGGAGGAATCTTAATCTATTCGTCCTAAACGAAAATGTTGAATTGAACATTTTGAATTTACACAAAATTTGCAATTTATACTACCTCTGGTATTTTTTCTTTTTCTTCTATTTTTTTTTTCTTTCTTTCTTATCTCGAGTTCCTCGAAATTCTCCCAGGGGTTTTTCCTCGAGTCGGTTACTCGGTTAAAAACCTTTGATGAATCTCGGCCGCGTGATCGCCTACATAACCTAGAGTCTATAGTTACTTTTCTGAGAATTTCAGCACATAAGCAAGCAAGCAAGCAAGAAAGCAAGCGAGTCGGTTCACCCCAACTTTGACGAGACATGTAACTCTTGGTTGCGGAACAATGAAGAGGTCTACGAACGCCGGTTTTATTTCTAGAAAAATCATGAAAACCGTATTATTCAGTTTCGCGGAAATAATCATCAAATGATTACGAGAAATACAGTTGGAATATTGAAACTAGGTCGGGTTAGAGCTTTAATACTTGATCTACTCTTTCCATCAGTTGTTGTGGAAGTTAGACTCTTCCCTTTCAACTGGGTTTCATGCTTTCGCATTATACGATTTGTCGTGCTAAACCAAAAGAAAACTAACCAAACTTTCTAAATTATATCTTAGGAAACGTAATAAAGTATACGGGTGAAACTACATCCACAATTATCAATCTTTAAAATCATTGCAAATAACTTTGATACTTTTCTCATATGGCTTTTTTATTAGCAAAGAAAAAGAAAGCAAATAAAGAAGCGTATAGGGGAGAGGGGGAGGATGGATAGGAAAAGAAAAAAAACACACACACACTTTACCAACGAGTGTTCTCTACGTCTATAATGAAAATCCTTATATTCGATTACTTTGTATTAGAAATTTAAAATGTCGGTCATAAGGGTATATACCAGGTGTACCAAACGGTCGGGTTGGCCGATTTATTAAACGTATGGGTTGCAATAAATTTTTATTTTACTTCGAGTAAAAACGATAGAACGTTTTCGCTGTTAACGGCGATCGAAGAAAACCCAAACGGCGGCAAAATGCACACGAGGGTTCGCAGTTAGTGCAATAAGATAACTATTCACACATACGCGAACTTAAACCATAACCGTAGTTGAATTATGAAGCAGTATTCGATAAACGTACACAAGGTTGTGGAAACATGTTTGTATTCAACTACGAATGGATTCCTCCCATTGGTAATGGTAAGGATGGATAGATGTGTAGGTGCAACGTTTAGACACCTGCACTAACCAAAAAAAGAAAGAAAGAAAGAAAGAAAGATAGAGCACGGTGCCAGGTTAACAGCTGGTGCCAGTTTAAAATTACGTATCGTCTTTGTAGTTCAACCAAATACGTACATCTGCCCTGTCTAGGGGGAAGGGGGAGGAGGAGAGAGGAGGCAAGGTTCCACTTGGCACGCCATATTAAGAAGTGCACAGTTAATTATGAAGATAATTTCCCGTCATATGTTTGGTGTGTGCTGCTACTGCTGCTGCACATAAAAAGCTTCCGACCACAAACATATGTGAAAGAGAGTTTCTTTACCATGAAAGCCAATCCGCTATTAAACTCGTTCATACGACTTTTATTACTCCCAACTATCGAGTCTTTTTTTTTACATTCAATCCTTATCGATATAATACGAATTTTAAAATAAATTATACCTAAAACTCTATGATAGAACAACGTCCAGGATCTAGGAATATTAATCGTTGAAACGCGAAACAAGTAGGAAAAAAATCTGGAACGTCAGTTAAAAATATAATTTAATGTAATGTAATGTAATTTATTTACTGATAATAGGACAATTCTCCTAATGACCAAAAACAATACAATTAATGTACACAAAGTGTGCATAATAATAATGTGGCCTCTCTTATAAACTAACTAAAATAGATAAATTAAAGTAATACAACGAAAAAAGAAAAAGAATAAAAAAAAGAAATATGTTAAAGAGTTCTTTTCTTCATTCAGAAACATAAATTCGTGAAAAACAATCGACGTAGAAACTACCGTATAAAATTTCCCTTTTTTTTTTTTATTTTTTCCAAGGAATATCGTCCTTTTCTTACTTTCTTTTTATCTATTTTTTTTCCTCCTTTTTTTCTTTTCTTTTCTTTCTTACCACCTTTCTTTCTTTTAACACGGAGACGACACTCTCTCTCTGTGTGGCCGTCATCGTAGCTCTGATTTTCTCCTTCTACTTTTCTTTTTATCTATCTTTTTTTCTTTCTCTCTTACGAATAACCCCTAACACACAATCCCTTTTCTAAAAAAGACGGGCTGGGTCGTACGAATACATTTTTCAAGCTGTCTAATTATCCCGCTCTTGAAAAGGCCGACGCTATTCAATTTCACTGAAATTTATTCGCGAGATCGCACGCGCTCTAGTAATTTTTAATAATACCGGTGGCATTTTATCAACACCCTCCCACCTCCCTTACCCACCCTCACCCGTATGTGTGTGTGTGTGTGAGTATAGCGTACGTCAACGATGTAATATAACACCATGAAGAGTACATCGAATTTTTCTCTCATCAACCACCAAACATTACAAAATAATCTCGTCCTTCTCCACTGATTTTTCAAGAGATTGCCAAAAAAAATTGTTTAATAAAAAAAGAAAGGAAGAAAAAGAAAAATTGATTTCATTAATTAAATAAAAAGAAATCATTTAGGATCGATTTCTGCGAATTCGACTAGATTTCGATTTTCATAAATCATACTCTCTCTCTCTTCCACTCTCAGTTGTGTAATTTAACTCTCCAATTGAAAATAATGAGAAAATATTTTAATTCAGTTTATCAAAGATACTCGGATATAAAAAGGAACTAATTAGAAAAATCAACACACACGTAGGGTCGCGTGAAATATCCACTTAACGATAATAACACTTCTGTTCAAAGTTTCATACGGTTCGTATGGTTTAAAATCATATCAAATATTTTCGATAATTTTAATTAAAAAGTTATGAAGTCTTCTTCTTTGTGTCCTTTACTTCATCATAATTTTATTAACTATCGATTTATTTATAGGAAATAACTTTAATGTTATTAAAATTTATCGATAAAGTTAATGGAAATAATTAATATAACATCTAATCTGAATAAATAAATAAATTACATTAATAGATAATATTTTCGTTACCCTTTATGAATCAACGATAATTTAAATATATATAAGATTTTTTCTGAAGTACAAAACGATTGGAATTAATGATCACTTAGGGATATATAATCACATGTATAGATAAAAACAAGTAATTGATCTCATTTGAAAGTGGTGCAGAAGCAACATACATACATCATAGTAATTGGTTCTATCGGGGAAGAGGAACCACCTCGTCTCCGGCAAATGCAAGAGACTTCCGATAGTATCGATTACAGATTCAGATAACATAACAGGCTAGCTAACGATAATTATCGCCCTTTTCCGTTTAAATCTAGGTGAGTGATTTAATCAATCGTATAGCTTATGTATGTACACACTAAGTAAGTATGTGTATACATGTATATAGGTAAGTAAATATGTATAGTGTATGTATACATATTATTCGTACGCGTTTCGGTCTAATAAGTACATGTATATATGTACGTATGTGTATGCATACGCAGGTGTATACTTACACATGCTCCTTAACCCCACGTTAGAGAAGGTTGATTAAGAAACTCGATGATCCATCATCTACTAATTACGCTACAGCTGATGAACACAAATCCAAAAATCCTCGCTTCGAAGTATAAGAACAATAACGCTCCTTCCGATATACTGTTCACTAGAAAATCATTTTAATTGCTTGCAAAATTACGTATTTTCTTTTTACTCTTGTTTATGTCGTTGATTTGTCAATTTAGGTATGTAGGTAGGTAGATAGACAGGTAGAGGTACGTTTGTAGGTAGGTAGGTAGGTAAGTTGGTACATATATCGTATAACAACGAATTGTTATCGTTTGATAGAAAATCTATATTTCCCCAACATTGCCAATATCAATAAATTTCCTAAACCATTGTTATTTTTATTATTTTTATTATTTTCCCTCATTGAAAATGATTAATCGTTATTCTTACGTGAATAATAGATTTTGTAATTAAACGATCTGTTGGTTAGCTCTCCCCCGATCAATCAAACGTATACAAAATAAATTCGATAGGAAATATTATTGTTGTATCTTCCTGTTTTTTTTATATATACATGAATAGCAATATTAATTGGGGTACAGGAGGTTTTAATTTACTTGTGAAAGATAAAAAAATAAAATACATGAAAATTTAACGATCAAATGTTTATATTCGATGAAATCAAAATTTATCAATTGTACTTCGCTACGAGATCAAATCAATTTACATTTTGTATTGCATACTATTAAAACTGACATTTTTGGTGATTTTCAAAAACCAATAATTTCAATTCAGAGTTAATCTACAATTAATCCCTATATCAAAGAGATTTATTTTTCTAATTATCACAATAAATATATATCGCATTAAAAAAATACGAAATTCAAATAAACAATCGCGTAAAATCATATCAAATTTTGATCGTAGATTGAGATAGACTAAAAATTTATCACAAAGTTGTAGCAACTCATGTATCCGTTCAGCAAAGTGCCGATCAACGTTTGATATTGATGGTTCGCCAGAAAATCGTTCAAAGAAATTAAACAAAAAGAAAGAAAATAAAAAGAGAGAGAGAGAGAGAGAGAAAACTAGTGGCGTTAAAAGTAATCGATTCTCTTTGTGATCGAACAGACGAATACGAAATTAAAAATTGAGTGCCTGAGGGGAATTATAAACCTTTCTGACGTTCGATACCACAGCTCCATGCCATCTCTATAAAGAAATATGAATTGTACTCTTAATGTTCGTTATATTATTACAAACTTTATATACGCAATAAGGATCATTTATTTCTGTTTTGATTCTGTGTAATATTGTTTTCATCTTTCATGTCATACTTCTGATATTGTAAGGGACAAGTAAATATTAATTTTGTACGATAAAATAGAAAAATTCATTACGAATGATGATTTGTTTTTTTTTTATGACAAAAATTCTCCGTATATTTGATTAACGATTAAAACCAATACATACGATACTTGTTAACTTATTTTCAACATATGCGATCGATACGATACGGATTTGTGATTCTACTTAAAACAAATATCGAAATTAAGCTACGATTTTGTGGGAAAAGTCACGCACTCGCGTGATCATTCGCAGATTATCCAATAGATACATTTTATTCCATCGGCAAATAAATTAAACGTTATCGTTGCACTTTTTAGAACAAATATATACTATACAAAAAAAAAGACTTTTTTGAAGCCCCTAAGTCATTAAAATCACAGAGTCAAAAACACACAGGTCCGGGGGCATTAATAAAACCCTCCGTATCTATTCCAACGTGAGCTCTACATTTCCATCGTGATCCCTTAGGAACATAGAATTTAATGCGAAAAGCAAAACGACAGCACTGGATTATGACCCTGTGTAAACTCACCTTGGCCACGGTATTCCTAGTCAGTGTTTTTTAACGAACTCTAATGTCAGCAATTCGTAAAAAGTAAGGGTGAATAAAAAATTTCGACACTTCCAAGACGACCGTAGTTGATGTCATTTTGCTTGCAAATGTACCAACATCTGGAATTTTCAATTATTACCCATATCCTCCCCAAGAAAAGTTGAATATTATTATTCTTAAAATTATAATATATTGCCGAGGTATAAAAAAGATTTCAGTAATGTATATTTAATATAATAAATAATAAATTTAAGTTAAGAGATTTAAATGAAAACCCCAAAAAACAAACGACGCGATAGATTCATCGAGACATAAAAATATATTCCAAAACCATTCCGGCACCAAATTCTGAGAGGAAATATGTCTATGTTTCTTATAAAAATTTAACGAAAAAAAGGTCAGAAGAAAAAGCTTGGAAGCTCGAAAGATCGTAAGGGAGGCATAAGGGGTGTGTGCATTCTAAAAATAAGAAATAAAAATAAAAGTTAAGGTTCAACACGGTGTGTGTACCTCCTGTGGTCCGAAGGCATAACGGACGAGAACGCATAATGAGACTTCGTGGCGACAAAGTCGGTGTGGTGGTTTACAAAGAAATCGTTGCCCAGATCGTGCTCGTACGGTCGTCGCGACACCTATGATTTGCAACGAAACAACCCTTACTCGGGCTTCACGCTAAGGGTTTGCAATAGAAAAGGGGGAGAGAAAAAGAGAAGGTTCGCGTGAACGCAAACGACAGAGCTCTATGATGATAGGACCACTCCTCCTCCCTTCTCCCTCCTCTCTCCTCCTCAACCCTTCTCTTTCTTTTCTCTTAGCAAACTGCAATTCACAGCCGTGTACGTTCTACTCACGAATCACGCACAGGCACAGTTGTTACATACGGGCACAGACAAAAAGCTTAGTACCTAGATGCGTATTACAGGTGGAGAAAGAGAATAAACGGTGGATAGGGTAAGAGGGGAGAGAAAAAGGAGAAGAGGGGACTCTCTCCTCGCACGAGATTTTTGTGGTCGCGTGTGGCATTGCATGACGCCTGTATTACCCACGGCATGCCACCGTCTTTTCTACCCCTGCCAAACACACTAATGCTTCTGCCGATATTACTCGACGATTTCTGACCGCTTCTAGGAACGACGCCATTTCAGGGTGCAAGCAACGACTGGTGCCACCACCACCACCAACATCACCCTCTCACCCCCTAGTCGTCGCCACGACCGATGTCGCCAACGATATGTTTAATGGTGCACGCAGTCGAGACTTTTCTCGTCAACACCGTTCTCAATTGCTTTATGTTACATATATATATAAATTCTTTTTATTTCTTTTTAGGTATAGGTATAGGTTTAAACGATATATTGATTATAATATCCGTGGTCAATAATTCGTTCTGATAAACAATCTATTCTAGTGCGATAGACCTTCCCCCTTTTATCGAAGTAATATTGAATTTCAATCAGACAATGTCCATGATTATATGTATAACAATACTCGTCTCATATCGAATTTTCAGATTTCATATCAATTCGTATTGATTGTAAATAATTATTAAAATGATATATTTATGATAAGGATAATGTGCAAAAGAGGTATTGCATTTAAAATGTTAAATATTATTATACAGGAAGAGTAATTTTACGAATCATAATATAAAGTAATATCTTGTCGGATGATACCATTTTTCGTATTTTTAATTTCCTTCCAAAGAAAAAAGAAAATAAAACGTTCTCGACATGTCTATGATTTTTCGCGAAACTGTCAACTGCAATATCATCGACGATATATCTCATAAGAAGACCGAGATAATTTCACGATAAGGGTAAGCTATTGAAATAAAAAAAAAGCGGCGAGTAACGTTAAAATAAGTTGTTTCAGCATCTCTTCGGTAAGAAGCTTAGAGATTTAGAGATTTTCGTGGACGAGCAATTTGAAATAGTTTTTCGCGCTGTAAATAAGGACCCACCGGGTAGGTAGTAGTAAATCCCATTTAATTTTCGGCGGAAGCTCTTTACGTAATAATAGAAATTCACAGGAAATGGTTTTCATTTATTTTCTACTTTTACCAATATCGCAACGGGTATATAAATTTGATTCTATGCGAACAGCTTTTACCATTCCGATCGTGGAGAGTCGTTAATCATATGCTAGTGCACTTTTCGAGCTAATATTATAGTCATCAAAGATCCTCTTATTGCAAGATCAAATCTATAATTGGAATATCAAATAGTCATTGAAATTGAATAATCTTTGGAATATCTATTACTATCAAAGAGAGGTCGCATTTCCTTTAACCATCTTTCCGGAGTCAACACAGCATACGATTTTTATTTTTTCCGAATGGGTCACCTATTTCATTTACTAATAATGCTCAAAAATATCTAATATCTTATAAGTCGAAAAATATCTAATAGATTTGACAAATTACGATAGAAATAAATGTTCGATTAGTAAAAGTACTCGACCGGAATAGAATAAAATAAGTATTCGTGTATATCTGGAATCGAATGAATGAAAAAGAAAAGAGACGTATAAAAAGAAAACAATGTATTCGAAGAAAAAAATTAGGGTGGTGCAAAACTTGGGCCAGTCGTGACGGATTTCGCGTATAATCTAGCACGCGTGTAGACCCATTGTAACGAGTCACATGACTAATGCAGCAACGTGATTAAAACTTTTCCCCGTAATTTCTAGCATATAAAAGTTCACGCAAAAGGGAATGGAGTTAGAGAGAAGGAAGACCGAGATAAAGATAGATAGGGAGAAAGAGAGAAGAGCAAACCTAATAAAAGTGTGTGAGAGAGAGAGAGAAAACGAATAGAAATAAATACGTAAAAGTTGTACCGTGAGAAAATCGTGGGTGGCTGGGTGGGCAAGCTCAGGGGACAAGTCCGTTCTACGTCCACGGAGTTTCAATCTGTTTCACCCTGTCCGTCCTGATTCCCGAAAGGCTTAACCCAGACACGTCGAAGTAGAGAATAACGAGCTTCCTAGTCGTTTCTCTTACTCGCTTTTCCTCCAACGGTTAATTCGTCCGGAAATAACTGTCGAGCCGCAATCGACAAAGCCAACCTCGGTTCTGATCAATATTGAATTGTCCCTATGACGCGTAACGACTTATTCTTGTAAATGAAGAAGACATCTAACCACCTTGATTCGATCTTATTCTCGACGAATCGTATTAAACTTAAATATTCCATTTTCTTACAACTTCTCATACTTTATTCTCTTTCTTTAAAAAAATCACGAATATTGGTTCTTCTTTTAATCTATGATAATTTAAAATAAAACTGATTTAATAGGGCGTTAACAATTGGAAAATATTTTTCCCAATACACCATCGGCATATATCGTGGCTATGAATTTTAGGTTAACGGTAGGCGATATATCGTGATTGAACTTTGGGAAAAGCCATAGATATTCCTCGACGTTTCGTATTTCATTGTTAATTATCCGCTTACGTTATTCCGCCTCTTCGACGATCTTCCGTTAACCGCAAGAATTCATATTGCAGTTTTATAAAATGATGAAAATATAATTATGAAGAAAGAAGTATATATATAAATAATTAAACGAGGAAAAATGAGTTAGGGGATAGGCGGGCTTTGGGGAGGGGGGGGGTGTTGAAAGGATGACACGAGGTAAAATAGGATGAGTAATTAAAATTCGACGTAAAAGTCGCGTGTTGCGATCGTTAATTATATCAGACTTTCGAGTAACTCTAATAATCGATAATAAGCGGCGAACTGGCGGAAAGGGGTCGGGACGGGACTGGACGGACAGTAGTTGCCTTTGTGTTTTGGGGCCTGTCAAATGGTTCTAGTTAGCGACTCAAAGCAGACATCGAAATCCAGAACATTCGACGCGAGTTGCACCGAGATGAGTCGCTTCGTTAGGCACTTTCCGCTTCGAATGAAAATAATTACCTTTCTCTGCCGTAGCAAATAGAAGGTAAGCGAATTAACGACGCTTATACAGAGAAGAAGACCATTTGCATTGATGCATATGCACGTGGGATAAAAGAAAAACGACGATAAATCAACGATAACAGACTTTTTCTATCTTTTCTATACATGGAATAGGATGGGAACGATGTGTCGGTAAATAACCAGAAGCCTATAGGCTTGTCCTGGAGAGAAGAAACAAGATGAGAAATAAATTGCTTTTGACTTGAGCAAAAGGGTCCTCCTTCCTCCCTTCTCTTCGAAGGAATCTCATTCGATTGACGACAGATCTGAATATGCGACAATGATCGATTTTCGAATGACGAATATTATCGATTAAACGTTCTAATCACATATTACTCTCATAAGATAGATAAAAATTACTTTTAATTTCTATTTTTTTAGTTATAATAGACTCGGTAAAAAGATGAAAATATAAAACGTAAATATATGTTGAGATAAATGAATATAAAGCAGATATCCGTGTGTATGTGTGTGTGATAATTAATTCATTTGTATTATTAACTGTTTGCGATATTTATGACGATAATTACAGCGCATCAAACTTTAATCGTTATTAATTACATCGAGAACAAAACTGATATATCGCTGGAAATATGCGGCGAATACAATTTTCTGTTTAAAATATTATTATTATTATCATTAAAAAAAAAAACGCAAAATGAGTTTAGTTTATTTAATAAGATTTTAACAATTGGGATTGGGAAGAATTATTAATAAAATATGTCAATTAGAATCATCGAATAAAGACGTCGAAAAGATCCAGGAGAAGAAGAAGAAAAAACAAAAAGTATTAGCGTAAATTTGTCTTATTAACCGAAAGGAGCTTGTACAGATCAATTCGTGCGATTAATAGCCATGACGGTTGTCGTAAATTAAGTATATTTCTCGTCTAACGACTTCTAGCTAATAGAGTCAGGCTTGGAAATCTTGTAGCAGACGCGATTACAATTAGTAAAAACGCGATTAGCCGAAATGGTACGCCGATGTCAAGATAAGTAATCAAGTCCAAGTGGTAGTGTTAATTATAACTCGAAAATTACCTTAACGAACATACTAATTAATTCAATTGTTCTTAGTTCAATCATCAAATTGACTAAATATGTAAATTATTACATTTTAATTATGACAGAAGATTTATGATTAGAGATATTAACAATTCTGATGTTAGAAATATCTACGAGTAGAGTTAGAAACACGACTATACGAATGATCGTTTCATGATTTGCGTGGGAAGGTATAACTATAGTCAGCCTAGACCATTAGTTGGGACGTAACCTAATGCATCTGTCCCTAATGCTTTCGAACATTGCTTTTACATAGAACAAAGTTTAGGAAGTTTGTAACGTTCGACTAGAAAATTATTCAACTTCGTGCTATCTTATCGTGTTTACGAAATACCTTTGAAAGAATTTCAGTTGTTTTTTCTCTCTCTTTTCTCATATTTAATTCATAAATGATTATTTTTGAAAAGTGAATGATTAATAAAAGAAACGATTAAAAAAGAAAGAAAAAAAAAACATTGATAATTAGCACTTCGTAAATTAAATTATTTACGATTGATTGACCTTTAAAAATAGATATATATTATATAATTAATTCGAGAGAGAAATTCTTAGAATATTTATGACGTAACGCGAGAAAAAAATAGATATTCATCACATTGATATATTTGATTCTTAAAAACGATACGACGTTTGACCTAAACGGAATTTATATAAAAAAAGAAAAACTAGTCCCCTCCGTGTGTCGATATAAATTCGAAGAATATTTAATTTCGAGGTTGTGCCAATTAATCAAAGTAAAAATAACGGAAGAAGAATAAAGAGAGAATAAACGATAATAGAATGGAGTAGAAAGTCAAAAAAGAAATAAAACCATTGGAATGGGAGCAAGGAAAAAAGAGAGAGAGAGAGAGAGAGTGAGAGGGAGAGAAAAAAATGAGTGGAAAAAAAAGTTGTACTTGCCGTTGTTGGAGGGTGAAAACCAAAAGGCGTGCACCGGCAATCGGGTCATAGAATACGCCATTGAGATTTGTGACGCCTGACGGAACAGCCAGACACGTCGAGAGTGCACTGTCGCCTTTTTTTCCCTTCGTCCTAACCACCCACAACCCTACCACTCTCTCTCTCTCTCTCTCACATATATAATACACACACATTCTTCGCTTGTTGGGTGAACCCAACACACTTACATACATATAAATATATATATACCTTGTGTCTCCATAAATATGCATTCCGTTTAATGAGACGCCTGCGGCGCGTAGTAGATCGCGTTTTATAGGCGGATTCAACCATACCGTACCGCCTGAGATCTACGTGTGTGATTTGTGTATATACGTATGTACGTACGTATGTATGTATGATCTCTACTTGTGTGGTGTATGCAGATCTGTGTGGAAGAACACGACAAGCGTTGCCATAATGGCATTGAATTTGCGCATCGTCCCGTGCACGCGTCATCGCTTCATTTCGACAGAACATTCCGAGAGTATCTCAAGCGTCATCATCCGAAGATGCTCCTTTTATTTTCATTTACTATCTCTATCTATCTCACTCCCTCTCTCTCTCTCTCTCTCTCTCTCTCTCTCTCTTACCACATTACATTTATTTTTTGACTTATTTTTTTTCTTTTATTTATCTCTCCTTACATAAAGACAACCGATTTTATGATTATCAACAGCTGATCGATCCTCATTAACATTTCTTAAAGGGTCCTTTTTTGAATCCATTGAGAAGTAATCCTTATCGATCAAATCATTATTTTCTGTGTATAGAAATTCTCCTTATTCTATGGAAATATAATAATAATAATAATAATAATAATTTATAGATATTGCCGTTTCCAATACTAACAATTTAAAACAAAAACACACTGAAAAAATATAAAAATACATATCGCTAGCAGACGAAATTAAACATTTAGGCAAAAATAAGTATATTAATCTTTTAAATGATCGATATAAATAAAGGAAACATCTCGGTTAATAGTAATTTGCACGAAGTAACAAGGAATCGTGGATCCTAAACCACGACTCGTGGCTGTCTAGCTAGCTAGCTTGCAAAATCCATAGCGTTTCGTAACTCTAAGGAGCCACTCAACGCGAACGAGTATAAAGTATCAAGGTTAATATCGTATTATGCAAAACCGCTTTAAGATGAACTGCAGTTATATAATACGAAAGTTGGATGCCCGCTGATAGACGTTGAAATGAAGTTCCATACTTACACCATGAAAACTGATAAGAAACGAGTAATCAATTTTCTTATATACGATGCACAAGACAAGCCAAAGGAAGAGTGGTAAAGAGGAGGGGATGAGAAGTAGGTAGAAGGGGTGGAGAAAGCAACGGGGTTTTGATAATGTTGATGTACCACGTCGAAACTTTCTGTCGTTTCTGTCGCTTCCTCTCTACTTTCCTTCCAGAGAGGGGGGAGAGTTTTCTTTTTTTTTCCTTTCTTTCCTTTTTCATCCTACCCCGTCTTTTCATCTTTATCCTTCTACACGACTTACATTTCTTATTTCTTTTTCTTTTTATTCTTCTTCGTCTTCTTCTTCTTCTTCTTTTTTTTTTCCTCCTTATCTTTTCTTCGTCAATTTATATCTTGATATCATCGACATCGCAGACCGATAATTATAAGATGAGTTGCAGTCTTAGTTTGTCGATGACGTGATCGATCGTTTGTTGTTTAAACTTATCTAGAACTGAGCGTAACGAATGGGAAAGAAAGAAAGAGATATTGAAAGATAAGAAAATATTTAACGATACCTCCTGGTGGTGTCTATAGATATATATTTATGAATTAAAAGTTTATTCGAAATGAAATGTCTATGTGTAAAAAAAAAAAGAATAAAAGTGAAGACGTTTTTATAATAACGTAGGTAGTAGTTCTTAAAAATAAAATATTGTCATATTTGGAAAACTAAAGAAAATTTCAGATTACGTTCATAATAGATTTTATCGCGAGTCGAAAGAAAAAAAATAAAACAAAACCGTAAAGAAAAATTACTTGGCATATAAAAATTGTTTAATCATTGTATTAGTTACAAATTAATGTCATAGGATAGATAATATTTCGTTTCGAGGTAAGAGTAAAGGATGTTCGAATAATATTGAATTATTATTAAATAAACAATATGGTAGAAATTTGAGCATATTTATGAATCGACCATCGCGTTGAAATTTATACCAAAATCTTGCGCGATAACACGTATCGTATATATATATTTATATACATATATGTATTTATTTACACATACAACACCATGGACTGACATAACGATCGTTCAATTTTAATTACGAGCCAACGTGTCGAACACGTTCGAGAAAAAGTCGACATTTTTGATCGACGGCTAAATAAAGAACCGGTTTAAATACATCCGCTTGTACCGGTGTTGCATTAAACCTCGCAAACATTTTTTACAGGCTAGCCTTTCCACAAACTTTTTTCCTCGTGATAAAGTTATCAATAAATTTCATAAACTATATAAAAATATATACATTTGATCTTAAATGTAATCGTAAAATAAATTTCTTCCTATTTTTTTAATTAGTCCCACTATAATAATTACCAGAATTAAAATATAATTCCTTAAAATTTGTTACAATTACACAATTAAAGTCAAAGTAAAAAAAGAAAAAAAAAAGAATCAATTTTAAAGTACTATTCGAATTTGTGAACCGTGAGTTATTAGACATAAAAGAAAGAAACAAAAGGTCTAGTTGAGCACCACTCGAAAAGGAAAGTATACAGATAAGTACTTTAAATATCACTCACAATGAGTATCAAACGAAATAAAGAGACTCGATAAGAATCACCACATGCGTGACTCCTGTTTCGTCGACCCTTCTGTCAATTTCTACGAAACTCTTTCGTACGAAACAATCAACCGTAACGAAAGGGGTTGTAAAACAGAAAGAGAAACAGAAAGAGAGAGGGATTAAGAAACTAAGAGAAGAAGAATTAGAAGAAAACAAAATCAGTGGAAGACAAAGAGAACGAGAGAGAGATATACACGTATAAAGAAATAGAGAAAGAGATTAGAGATAAAAAAAGGAAGAAAGGGAGAAAGGAGAAGGGTGAAAAAAAATCAAGTCAATCAAAGGGTCCGGTAGTAAAGTTTTTCAAAAGCGATCTATCCAATGAGAGTTCGGACGTTATTTGAGAGCGATATCGACGTGAAGGAAGATTCGCGTGTTGGGAGGAATGTATGTATTTCTGTTTGCGTGTATGTGTGTATATGTGTATGAGAGAGAGAGACAGACCATCGTGGCGGCTCTCCAAACGTTTCACGGTTCCATAAATTTCAATGCATTATCGATCGTGTTGAGTCGCGTACAGTGCAACGCATCTTTACGCGTTTGTATCCCTTTGCTCCTTTGCGCCCAAGTATAAGCGATCATATATTCGTGTGTATATTTGTAACAACATTTTCTAAAATTAAAAAATATACACAAAAAGAAGAAGATTGAATAAAGGAGCGTATAATTTATCTACAAATAGAATCCTTTGAAAATTTTGAATTTTTAAATTGAAATTTTCAAAATTAATAATTATTTTCCAAAGAAGGTTTATGTTTCGTCGATCGATGATTATTTTTAATCTGACTAACAGATGTTAATAAGATAATACCGATAGTGGTACAAGTTTTACGAATAATGATATCCCTTTTATTTTTTAAATTACGACAAGTGATTTATCATAATGAAAGAATGCAATTAATTAGTATGCATGCATGCGTTAGCTCGTCGTGTGGGGTGTGTCCTATTAATAAAAACAAATCTTATTTAATAAGCAGAGAAAAAAAGCGCAATCAGCGTTGGCTTGTAATTTATTTCTTTATCGCTCCAATGATCGATTTATTCAATGTTGTATTTTCTTTTTTTTTTATAACGATATTAGATATTCGTTTTTAAATTTTAATATATATTACCTTATAATTTGTTAACCACGTCTATCTATCAATAATT
This sequence comes from Mischocyttarus mexicanus, assembly GCA_023678845.1. NCBI lineage: Eukaryota > Metazoa > Arthropoda > Insecta > Hymenoptera > Vespidae > Mischocyttarus > Mischocyttarus mexicanus. The sequence continues at coordinate 21,669 of JACGTP010000216.1, read as the reverse complement.
TCTACAAATTATTATGATTACATCGAATTTATATTCTTACGTTTAAACTCATTTCTTATCCAGGAGACATTTTAAAAGATTATTTGGAGATAACGATTAGGGGGAAAAGAAGAAGGTTCGATAATTTGAAGAAACCATTTTTTTCTATTTTTTTTCAGTAAACATACAAACAGCTGAATAATTCTTTTCTCAAATTAGCAAACAGTTATTCGAATTGAAAATATTAATAGCCTAACTCCAATGTACGTGGTTGATATATACAGGAAGGGTATATACAGCGTTGATTTACTTCGGATAATATCAAATTACGATCGTTGGAGATTGTCGAAGCGAGATCGTGCCTGAGAGATTATAGGAGTCAAAGGGAGAGAAAAGGGAGAAAGAGGAGTTGAAACGAGGCTTTACGACGAGCACGACCCACTCTCTCTTCCACTCTCTCCCACCCGTCTCTAGAATTCTCTGACCGTGTACGCGAGAGACGAGAATAAGGGTTGAAAAGGGAGTCATTTGTACCACGAAGCGCGAGCTCCTCCCGTCGTTCCTTTGCTGCTTGCGTGACCCCGTTGTCGTTCACACGCTCGCCAAACCCTTTTCAACTTCCTACTCGCGCATAGATAACTTTTATTTCCTTCCCCACCCCATCCCCATACCGGTTAGTGATCCTTGATTGAATCCTGGTTGTCCCGGACGACGAATCGTTTCAATCCTTACGATCGATTTAACTTTCTCCGATTTTAACTTTATTTTTCTTTTTCTTTATCTTCTTTTTTCTCTTATTTCATCATACCGCGTTTTTCTTCTTTCTTTTATTTTTTTTTATCTTCGTTGTTGATTGTGTTCTACTTTTATATTTTATCAAATGACTTTAACGAGTTCACGATACCCACTAGCTTTATATACAAATATGACGATTCCTTCTCGGCCACGTAATAAACTACTTTATTCTTAAAATGATCAGTGACAAATTGACCCTACGTATTAACTGTAATTAACTATTTTAATATTTCAAATTTCAATAATTTAAAATCCAAAAATATTTATCGCAAATATACTGAAAGGTTTTTAATTCTTTTGGTTATATTGGTGTATCTGATTTTAATCAGCAAAGTTTTTTAAGTAATTCGTTGGTTTTCTTTTTTTTTCGTTATATCAATCTTCTTATATTGATGCATATTTTTAAAGACCAGTGTCCTCGAGTCAATTACATTCTCCTAATAAACTTCTAAAGATTATTTAAAAATTATTATTATTATACACTTGGAAAAAAATACACGGAGATAATTTCTAAAAATAATTTCAATAAAAATATGGATAATCCACATTGCATAGAATTCTTTGGAAACAAAACGTATTGACAATAGAATCACGAAAAAGAAAAGAAAATAAAACAGAATAACTGTTTCTTGGTTATATGTGTTTTATTTTCATTCTATATTTGGTAAGTTTTCCTTGTATCGTTGCTGACCTACATAAATTCTTGGAATCGGCAACTTATGTTAGTCGAGACAATTGCAAAAAAATTGTTTTCCTGCATACTGACGTACTCGTCGTCGAGTCACGTGTATCTATAGACACTATTGACCTATAATAATTCTCAGAATCGTCGCGACTTCAGATTGGTTAGCATTGTACATAATAAATAAGATCGATTGAGGGATCTATAAATGAGCATATCTCAGCGATGTAAAGTCCCTCACAAATTTAAAATTAAAATAATTAAGATAATAAAGAGTAACGTCATTTTAATTCAAAACTAAATGTGAAATATATAAAAAATAAATGATTCATTAATGATTCTATAAATAAATACGTATATCAAAATTTTTTGTATATAAATGATATAATAACAGTTAAGAAAATTGATTGGAAAGTTTTGAACATTGACGAGGAAAACCTTTTTCTTCAAATAAATGTGAATTTGACTGAAAACACACAAAAAAGATAATCGAAATCACATATTAACGACCATATCGCTTCACATTACGTTTCATTATTATATAAATAATATCAATTTTCAAAAATAAAATGTTCATCCCGTTTAAATAATTGACACACTTTCTGCTTATTAAAAAATACAAATAATTTCTATTATTTAAAACCATATCTCGAAATAGGAAAAACAAAATAATTCGTAACAAGTTTGAAAGCATTAGTTGACCGGTCGGGTGACACATAATTAGTGTTTTATAGTTCTTTAAGCAAGATTTATTGTATATGAGGACAAGTAGAACGATGTTATAGAAGATCACGCACATCTATGGTGTGTGAGATTTAATTTTATGGGATAACGAGCGCGCGATAAAAACGGGGCCCGGCTAAAAAAAATGTTTTAATGCTCACGTCACGGTAAATATTGCGAGAAAATATAGTGAGACATCGCGAAAATATGTAGAAAGGTACGGTAACGGAAATTTTTGTCATATTTAACGAGGGGGCAGAGGGGGAGAGATAGAAAGGGGGTTGGTTGGTTGCATTGGCATTCAGAACGGTACACGCGTTCGCTCATTTGCCAACATTCTGTGATTCAACGAAGCTCGAGCTAACATGATTTAACGATCTGGCGCTAGATATATTTTTCTTTTACATACATCTTGCCTTGTTATGTGTTAAACATTATAAAGACAGAAAGATATATGTATACGTATATTACAGGTGAGAAATACGTGTACAGAAGTATATCTAATAAAAGGATGGATATGACATTTTAACATTGTGAATAATAATTTATAATCAAACATTGTTTCTCTAATATGTTGAACGTAGAAATATATATGTAGAGAGAGAGATAGGGAAAAACAAAATATACGTTTCTTCTTACGCATTGAGAGAATTCCTTTGCACGAAAAGTTAATAAAATTCAGCACTTTCAGCCAGTTCTTGAGACACAAATCGGAAACAAGTTAGTATTCAAGTAGCTCTTTATTTCCCACTCAACGTCAAACTCAGCATCTCCTGTTGGGTGGGGGAAAAAGGAAGCATGGAGGGGAGGGGGATCCTTAACACACCCTCGAGAAGTTCTCTTTTACCTCGGATCTCTTTGATAACCCTACGTAGCAAACAAATGGTTGGATCTGTTGAAAAGAGATTGGAGCCAATCCACGGTAAACTCGAAAGGCAGAGCATTCGAAAGCGAGCACCTCGTTACGATAGAGTCACGCGATTCACTCTCTTCTCTTCGTGGGTCTTTGGACCGAGAGGGAAGAAACTTCTTCTTCTTCTTAACAAACGTGACCGCTGAATGCTGCAAAGAACTTTAACGACGAATATGACGGCCGACAAGAGTTTATACACGATAGAAAAATCTTGTCGCGAAATTTTTTTCTTTCTTAGAGTTATGTAAAAAAAAATTTTAAGACACGAACGAACTTAGTTTGCCAAGGGACTTTTTAAAGGCAATCGTACAAAAATATTTTCATTATTGTTACGAAGGTAAAGTTATTTTTCTGGTTATTAGAAAATAAATCAAGTCAAATAAAATATAATATAATATAATAAAATAAAATAAGAAATATAAAAAGGAAGAAAGAAATAAAGTAACTTAGACAGTATATTAGACAAATGGTCGTTCGAGTAACGTATGACTATCACATCTTTTATGTAAGATTATATTCGTACCCAAGAGGCGTGCGATTCGACGAACCGTAGGGAAGTGAAGGGTAAACGATGAATTTCTCCCTCGTTGCTCTCTCTCTTTCTCCCTCTCTCTCTCTGTCTCTCTTTCTCTCTCGTATCGCGTGCGAGCTACGAGCAATGAAGTAGTACAAATCCGTGTTGAGTCAAGCCAAGAGAACAAGAACACCAAGAAGGAAAAAGAGGGGAAATTTGAGTGAAAGATGATGCACTTGAGTTTGAAAGAAGCTGAGATACGTGCGCATTGCTCTACGTTAAACAATGCACTTTCTACGGGAAAAAATCAAAGGGAATTGTGATGTTATATTAGATTCAGAATTCTTATTGTTTGCTTACGTAGAGCTTCCAATTTTTCTATTATTATATATCCATATGGGGAGCTAGAATACGTGTTGTAAATACAATAGAATGTCGGAATATTGTAGAAAGAATTTTTTGAATCATTTGTTATCACACGCAAAAGTATTCCACGCGAAATATTAGTCTATAAAAAAAAAATCGACATATAAACAAAATGAATAAAAACTAAGTAACCGAAAATATGGCCAGGAGTTGATTACTGCCAGATAGTTTATGTTATTTTTTGGAAATCACTAAAGATCAACAGCCAGTTGCTTTTTTCGGAATGTTTGTTCTAAAAAATATATTTGAAATTGTTAAAAATAATCTTTTGTTTTTGTCGATGAAACAAAACGGCTCGTATAAATAACCATTTTATTTAATTATCTAATAAAAGGTGGAAAGAATATTTTTGGATAGTTGACAAAAGCCAAAGCTTAAAGGATTGTCCGTTTCAGTGTATAGATTCATATTAAACGTTACTCGGAGATTTCATTTTTCATAGATTCCCGAAAGGGTAAACCACAGAATGATTGAAAACGATTTGGAGACAGGATACTATCACCGAACGCGAAATCGAAGACGAATCCCGGCGGACATGACCGCAACGTAACGACGCTCGTTTAAACTGCTACTGCTGCTGCTACTGCTGCTGCTACTACTACTACTACTACTACTACCACTACTACTACTATATGGGAAAACTATTAATAAAATAGTCCATGCAGAATTAAATCTTTAGACTGTCCGGTTCGATGCCCATAAATGTTTTGTTCAAAATTTCTCGTCAGGTATAGAACCTACCTGGTAGTGGTGATGGTGATGGTGTTAGTAGTGGTATAACAATAGGACAAGGTAAACTCACTAAAATAATATTATTACGTATTTTGCGTTTTATAATTAATACACTCTCACCGCTAAACTCGTCGTTTCAACGAACAAACGTAATTTTACTTTCGGAAAATAACATTGCTCGGAGGACTGCTACGATATTTCGTTCGAACTAAATTTTATCAGAAACCGTAATGAGATATCCTATCTTCTTTTTTTTTCCTCCCTTCCACCTACGCTCTCTCCCTTTTACCGCTGTTTGTATTAGCTTTTTGTATATCTTTTGTTATTTTTTCGATTCTTATTTTTTTTATATATACATTAATTAAACAAATAATGATAAATTATGTACATAATAACGTACTAGAATATGAAGAGAATATTATTCGTAGAAATAATTATTTAACAGAGAATGAGAGAGAGAGAGAGAGAGAGAAGGAAAGAAAGAGAGAAACAATTTTTACTATTCGTTATAGCAGAAAGTCATGGCACATGGATCGTAAATGCACTGGCTTTGTCAGGTAAAGTGGAACCTATAGGATCTCATACATAGTGCACACGTATTATATACGTATGTACATGTGCTAACTTATGTAAGGCTCGTACAGTTCGCGACTGTAAATCAATCTTGTGGCAATAGACGTTTGCCCGCGGCAGTCGTCAGCATATGAAAATTAAAACGATATATCACGCGAAATCTGCTTAGGTGTGACGCAGCTTTAAAAGAGCATTACGCATCTCTTCTCCTTCGACGTTTTGCATTTTGCAGATACCGAAGGAGAAGGGGAAGGAGGAGGAAGAGGAGAACGACGAAAAATACCAAGCTTTCTTTTCTGACGAGCTTTAACGTTCGCGAACGCTGTTGTTGTCAATGCTTGACGTTATTCAAAGATATTCTGTTGAAACAGCTGAACCATATTCTATAATACACGTGGAATTTGAAATATAACGCATATGTTTGATAGAGAAAAAAAATGTTATAATTTTCTAAACATATTATATTTGTTTCGCGAGTTAATATTTGTAAATTGCAACAAGCTTTTTATATCAGCTTGATTATTTATTTTCATAGAAATAATTTTTTTTCCTTTTTAAATAAAAATTGACAATAAATAAAATCATGTAAATATAAATATAATATATATAAGATAAATATAACAATTAAAATTATATAAATACCAATTTAAACATTTTCATATTATTTAGTTTCGTATATAATATAAGATTATTAGGAGAATTGAAAATATAATTCTAATCCAAAAGTCTTAAGAGGTTACCCCAAAATTTGTATACGAAATTTTTATCTGGATAAACGCAATTCAGATGCATTCTTTACATAAGAAGAAAAAAGTTTTTTATAACGTTATACGCTGCAAGAAAGCTTTTTTACGACAACCTACGAGTTTTTATCCCATATCCTTTGTTATCCACGCATCATTGTTATCGAATTTGTTGGGAAAGGTAAACAGACTAAACCTAAGAAAGAGTCGATTTTTAACCGCAGGCACTTTCTTATTCATCAAAATCTTTAGTGAACAAAATATTATACCCATATATTATTATTATTATTATTATTATTGAAAAACTAAAAATACTTAGATATTTTCTTAATATTTTTTATTCATTTCCTTGTAACATCATTTTCTATGAGATAAATTAAAGAACACGCAATTATAGCAAATTATTTCATGCAATATGCAAAAATATAAAAACTTATGTTATCAACTAAAATATGTTTCGGAAAGGGAACGATAGAAACGAGGTCATGGATATCAAACTGACAGTCGATGAAATTCCCTATTTTATAGAAATTGTATAAGGATTCGAAAATAGTCAGCGATGTCACCAAATGTTACGAACTGGGGGGACGGGGGATAAAGGGAAGTTACCACGACTGTGTGAATTTATGTAAATAATAATCGATTTTGTATTCTTATTATTTCGTAAAAACGCAAAAGTCTATTTAAGAAATCATAAGATTATATCGTTCAAATATAAACATTTCTGTAATACGTCAAAAGATAATCATTGAAAATATATATTTTAATTGACATCTCTTAAGAAACAATTAAATGAATTCGTTTATTCTGAAATCATAGAAAAATAAATAAATAAATAAATATAAAAATATTTTTTGTGAAAATCACTATTAAATCCAATCTTGTTTCATATAATATTATCGAAACTTCTTATGTCGTCGTTAAACGTTGAAATAATTTGCATAGGACCACAAGTAACGGCAGTACAAGGGGTAAACCGCAAAAAGGGCAAAGCGTGTTTACCAAGATCGTGTATATGTGTATGTCTCATGTGTGTATATGTGTATAGAATATTATCTCAAATATGAGAATTGTTTCTTGGTACACGTGCATCTACCTAAGTACCCATCTACATTAAATGTTCGCATGGAAGTAGATTCTACTAGCGATTTTGCTTGTGGAAAACGCTACTAAAATGGAGAATCATGATTTCTTCATATATTATATAATAAACCTGATACTCAAAATTAAATTTAGAAGAAAATTTTGTCTCATTCTACGATCAATAAATCAACATAATTTACTTATTCATACTCGAATAAAATTCGGTCAAACTGAATAAATGTTTCTTCGGTTTGGAGCGTACAAAAACAAAAGAAAAATAAATAAAATATTGTTAAACTCCAAAACGGAGTTAATTCTTTCTTTTTTTATTACGTATTATAAAATTAAAAGGCATGAAGTACCTACCATAACTAAAAACAAAAAATCTCATAAGCTAGAAACTCAATACATATATCCTTTTAATTTTTTTACAATTTTTCATATTCGTTGTACAGGTATCGCTGTATAATAAACAACACTCGTAAAAAAAATAAAAATAAATAGACATAAAAATAAACAGGAGAAAAAAATAAAAAAACATAATTATAACCATCAACGACTTCGTAATTCGTATATATTCTTTTTCTTCGCCATCACAAAATGATTGTATCCTTGAAACTTTTTACCCAAGCTTCATTTTCGTTTAACGTTTCCCCCGTACTGAGCTCGTGAGTGATCGTTTTCAATGACGATAGAATGTAGTAATTACAAAGGAGTGCTTAATTAAAGCCTCGAGGCTTTTCGTTTGCAACGAAAATTGCAATTTGCGCAGAACTTAGAAAAGGATTATGATATCTCTCTCTCTCTCCCTCTCTCTCCCTCTCTTTGGAAAGTATATGCATTCATGCGGATATATTTGTACATGTGTGTGTGTGTGTGTGTGTGTCTGTGTAGGTATATATATGTTTGTGTATATCTATGTTTCAAGATAATCTTACAAAAAAATTATTTCTACACGAAGACAATCATCTTTTTTCATTAAGATTTTAATTATTGAAAATACGTGTAATCCCATAAAGAAAAATCTTTTCAAAAAGATTCTTTCTAAGGGAATGAACTATCGAAAAGAAAATAAAGAGGACAAAGTATAGATATTTTATCTAAAAACTATCCTTAAATATGTAGTCGTCAATACTCTAAACCTTTCATTTAAAAACAATTTAACCGGCGTTCCAATTACTGCTTTAACGTACCCGAAAAAGAATCGACTTTGCAAATCTATTAGATCTATCGACCAGTACACTACTCCTTCAGTTTTAACGAGTTATTTCCCGGAGTTACAAGGAATTACCTAAACACCACTCTTGCCACTGGCATAAGAAAGCTATGCTAGAATTTTTATCGTCCTGTCGTGTATCGCTGTGTCACGGAGAAAATTGCCTAAAAGAAAAAAGAAAAAAGAAGAAGAAGAAGAAGAAGAAGAAGAAGAAGAAGAAAAAACGAAGTGAAAAGAAGAGAAAAAAGGTAAAGAAAGAGGAAATATTGCAAAGAAACGACGGAACATGAACCACGTTATTATACATAATACTAGAAATGGTTAGTTTACAATGCGAATATCAAACTAGTCGTCATGACAAACTTTTCAGCTTATCTATGCGTAAATATGTTACGTCAACAATAAGGTAAACCTTCTTCAACAAAAAAAAAACAAAAAAAAGAATATTTAAACTAGTTTGTGCGTAGTTAAAGAAGCATTAATTTTATCTTCCAACCAATCGCAAAACGATACCTTCTAGAGTGATTAAAAGTGATAGGTGGATAGGTATCGTCGATGAAAAAAAAACGTTGCTAGCGATGAAAATAACAAATTTTCAGTCCCTCGTACCTTAATCCTATTTCACTCGGTGGAAAAAAAAAAAATTAAAAGCCGTACACGAGGCGCTTTGCCGACATTCTGGTAAACCCCGTCTGTCTGCTGCGTTTCAAATAATTCAAGTTGCATCTGCCGATCTGTGGGAATTTTATTAAAAAAAAAAGAAAAAATTGATGAAAGGCAAATCACTGTGTGAATTATTCTTACAATCTTTTTTAAAAAAAAAAGATATAATCAAACAATCTGCATATTCTTTAAAAATCGATGAAAGTCTATCGAAAGAATGTAAGAACACATACAGAGAGAGAGAGAGAGAGAGGGGCATGCAAACGGATCTCGGTTCGGTTGCTTTGTTAGATCATTAATTCATTGAATAAACATCCTAGTCTTTGATCCTTGTTATCGTATTCGTAAGAGTCATTCCAGCGGGGGCTTTAGAATGGCAAAGATTGTCGTTGCAGGAGCCTGTAAATGGTTGAAAAGTGGCATAGTTCAAAGTAATGATAGGATAGGTATAGAATATATATATGCAATATACCTATGTTATTTGCAAATGTAAATAAATGTATATATAAGTCTCTGATATTAGAGAGAAAAAAATAGAATGTACAAATAGAAAAGATAAGGGACGTAAACGCATGGGTAGCCTCGGAGACAACGCGTTACATTATAATACGAGGAAACAACTCTACGGAAGTAATGGGAGGGAAGGAAAAAGGGTGCCGTAATTACGATGAATTTAACCAACAGACACGACCAGGGGTCAAGATTCGTATCCATTTTCCAACACCTTTGCTCTTTTAGAATCGACCCATCCTACGATTGTTATTCCCTCATTTACAAAACCTCGAAGTGGTGTGGACGTTAGTCGTCGTTAGCCAGTCTCTGGCTCCTATACTTTTACCTTTAGCGTACAACCAGTCCCTTGTACCTTTATCCTCCTCCTCCTATCCCTACCCCATTCTCCAACAACAAGAATACGCCGTCGTCGGTGGCACGTGATTTATTCGCGCCCTGTACTGTGACAATGAGATGTTATCTGTAACGGCTTGTGGCACACTTCCACCCCTAAGTCCCAACCCTCCACTGACCGACGAAAGGCACCCTAACCACCAGCCGCCACCTACTCTTCCTTCCTCTCTTCTCTTTCCACCCCCACAATACAGCCTATAATATATTATAACACGGACTCACTCCCTTCGTGGTACCTATCCGACGACCAAAGGCCTACTCCGGGCTTGTTTATAGGTACCACCTTACGCTCACGCCATTCGAGATTGCGGAAGCGGAATGCATTACGGACAAAATATGCTCACCCTCTCTCTCTCTCTCTCTCTCTCTCTCTCTCTCTATGTCTGTCTGTCCCTCTTTCGCAGTTCCCTTTTTCCACGGTTCTCCTTTCGGAAGTTCCACCGCTCTAGTGTACTCGTATATTTGGGATGTACTTTCCTAGGTAACTAGGTATAGTTACTAAATTCAAAACTATTCCTTCAGAGGATTTAATCTTTCTTTATCGAAGAGTTCAAAGAATATAGATTGATGTAGAAAAATGTACAAGCTTTATAGATGATTTGTTATTTAAGACTACTTATTCTGAACAATTTGATCTATTATTGAAATTATAAAGGTCATCAATTATTTTATAATAAATATAAAATTAGCAATCGGTGAAAAAGCATTTAAGAAAAAAAAGCACGATGCAATAAAGAAAAAAAGAGTAAATTAGTTAACGAACATGCTTTCTCCACTGCGTTTCATCTGCCCACAAACAAGTTTGTATCGACCCTGTAGATATAGGAAGGTAGGCGACGTTATAGTTTCATTGTCTGCGTGAGTCTGTTAGTCCAGTTTTGTAGGTAGGCGCCAGCGTACCACCTTTTCAGCACGCGATTCATCTAACCAAGATTGCGGAAGTAGAATGCATTACAGCGGAATAACTCCTCCTCGTGCCAGCACCGGTTTTCTTACCATCTACTTCCTACGAATCATCGATGTAAGTGGAAAAGACGATCGATCAATCGATCGATCGATCGATAAACATCGTCACGTTTAAACTCTTTTATTCCCTTAACATAAAATTAATTAACAATTACGAAAAACCTCGGGTCACAAAACTCTAACATTTTAAAAAATATTAGGACTTTCTACTCTTCACCAACATAACACGACACAACACACACACACACACTCGTATAAAAAAATTAATAAAAGAGTATATGCCATATATAGAAAGATTAAAAACTTCTATCAAAATGTCTCGAACCTTGTGGGCGGTAAAATAGCCGATCCAATGAAGAAACGGCAAAATTTAACTGTAACTACAGTGGTCCACGAGGTGCCTCTGGTCTTCGCCATCTGCCTACCGGCTAGAAACCATTGCCAGATGCAATAAAGTTGCCTTATCTCATCCAGCTGTAGTCCAAATGGTGGTCGAGATTTTAAATTCCGACATACGGAAGAGACCGGGCGAGCGAGCAAGGAAAAGAGAAAGAGGGAAATACAAAAAGAGAAATAGAGAGAGAGAGAGAGAGAGAGACATGCAAGATACGAAAGATACGAAGAAAGAGGTAAAAGAGAAACTCGACTCGGCAGTGGTCCAGCCGGACAGTCCTGATTCAGACAACCTTCGTGAGCGCCTCCAGCAGTCACGTTAAAACGAAACGCGACGTTTCCCTCGGCCGAGATCTCATACTGCACTCACAAGCTCTTTAATGACCTCACGGGTACGTGCACGATCGTTATTTTTACGAGACCACGTTAAGCAAACGATCAACCAGCTGGAGCCTTGTGTATCGTACACCTTCGGTGAAGACCTATTATAGCTTAGCCCGATGGTTTCTTTTCCTCATCTTTTAAATGGACTAAAATAATAATAGGGTTTCTCAATTTTTTTTTTTGAATCAACAGCCAAACCACGTTGGATTACAAGTTCCCGTCAAATCTGAGTAAAGTCAAGTAACGTGAATTATTAAATGGATGGGTGACACGTTCGGAATAAAACAAAAACCATGAATTGCTGATTTCATAGAGTTGGTAAAAAAGACGTGTGATATCTCTTTGGTAGAATTGAATAAGTGTGATAACGTGTTGTTCGTTGAGAACTGTCTTGAACTCGTGAAAAAAGGGAGAAAGTAAAAAGACGCATGTAATAGCTGTTTGGTAGCTATTTTATACTAGTTTGTGTAGTATACTATTTTTTATAGCTAATTTCATTAATTCGAAGGATGACAATACTTGTACATCTGTATTTACTAACACATTACGGTTATGATTATTTTCCTTATTTACTCTCGTGCCAATTAACTTTTATTAAATTTTCGTTTGTGGATTAATTACTTTATATTTGTACGGAAAGATTATATGCAAAAAGTTTTGTTAACAAGTACGGTGTTATGTGATATATTTGGTGAAGATATATCATGTTTCTTCATTTACGGTATATTTGTATAAATGAAACTTATGAAAGCAAATCTAAATTCATCGTCACTATCTTCAAGACCATTGCAATCGTAATTTTAAAGAAAGAAAATTATAATTCTATACATTATTATAGAATAAGATAATAATATGTACCGAAATATCTCTCATGCACGTGAATAAATTCAGGAATAATAAAAGCTCAGGTTACATACAGAATAAACATGACGTTCTAGAAAGATTTCAAAGTTCTTAATTGAGTTTAGACATGTTTGGATGTATGTAACATTTAAGTTATTTTTATAATCAAAATGTAAATTTTATAAAACCAGCATATGCAATGTAGCATTCTTTGATATGAAATATTTTAAATAAAGTTCTCTCTTTCTTACTTTCTCGATTATTTTTTCTATTTAGCAAAAGAAAAGTACAAATTTATTCTTTACCTTTATTCCTTATCATTTAAAAGTCATAGAAGAACGAAAAAGGATAGGAAGGATAATAGAGAAGGATAACACCACGGAGTATTTCGTGATATCGATCCGGAATCACGGGGGTCGTGGCACACTTGAGATTTACGATGCGGCGTTTCTCGCATGACAACAAAACGCGAGAACGGATGCATCATCGGAGCTGCAATGTGTAGCCCGCATTGCGACTTCCAATGAAAAGGGTATCCTTCATAGGAGGAAGGTCCGTCTACAGAGGAAGTTAGGACAGACGTATCAGAAAGAATAAGAGAGAGAAAAACAGATATTAAAAAAGGAAAGTGCATCAAAGTGCAGTTGCAGTAGTAGTTCAACATCGATGTTGTGACAGGATGGAATTTACAAAACTATATGATTCAACCATAGAAGGTTCTAACATTTTAAAACCTGGAAAAGCAGTCTAGAAATAAATACATTATTATACCTGTATTATATAATTAATGAGTTTAAACTTAATCTAAAAAAAAGCATTATTTTAAACAATTTAATTAAGCAAATATGAAAATATTGTACCGAAAATGCCCGTCACTAAAAATCGTACGTGTTGGGATATAATTGTAAAAAAAAAAAAAAAACAGGGAAAATATCCGAGTTTTTTCGCATTTAACTCGTCCTTTATTCGACTGTTATTTGAATATTTTTAAGCATTTAAATTAGTTTAATACCACATTAAATTAAGAATAATACAAAGTATATTTGTTTTAAAATTACATATATATACTTCGAACAAAGGATTTCGATTTAATATTTTATTGGATAAAAATGTTCAATTCATTCATCATTAACCACTAGTAAAACGTTAAAACAATCCTAATTATAATAAAGTACAGTACTCTATTGTTAATTATACTTTAAATGATTGTTAATTAATCTAAAGAAATGTATATTCTACTCAGAAAGTACGAAGTATATAACCGACGTTGTGTCCTCTTCGAAGTACACCGATAAACTGACATGTTGTCATCTGTGAAAGTTCTTTTATTGATTATTGTATACGTGATTTGTTTATGTGATTGTTCCGAGTTTATACGAGTTTAATATAGCTTTCCAAAACAATAATGGACCGTGGATTTTTATGCAATTGCATATTTCGTGTAGAAAAAAATAAAATAAATAAATAAAATCGTTCTGGAATTTAGGATAAGACAAAGAATAGGAGAGCTGTCGACGAGAACAAAGGTCGAAGATTACATAACTGTCATGTTCGCAAACGGTAGATCATTCTCCTCAGTGCAAAGACCTTTCATTCCTATGGTGAAACGAATAAAGCGAGAATTTTTTGATAAACTCCGTATATCACGTTACATAAAAAAAAAAGAACTTATATTCGAATTCTTTCATTCTTCGAGAACAACCATCATAGCGCGGATAGTTCGATATTTTTTTATTTTATATTTTTTTTCAAACGAGCGACGTTTTATAAAAACGACAAAAGGAAAAGGGGGAAAAGGACAACTTGAGTTCCTTTCTTCTCTCATCTTCGTATCCACGAAATTCGTTTCGCAAAACTTAGACGAATTTAAATTATTTCTTCGTAAAAAGAAGAAAAACTTGTTTCCTCTTTAAAGAATCCTTGTGTCGGGGTGTTATTTCCTATTGGACTTAGTACCAAAAAACCTTTTTTCCCCTTTTCGAGTTAGAATTTTCTTTAAAAAATAAATATCCGGAGATGGGAAGAGGTTAAAACTTGTAACACGTGAAAATACCAATGGGATTCGATTATCGTAAAAAAAAGAAATCTCAATCGATGGTTTGGGAATGGAAACATCGTGTGGTGTGCGCGCTCGAGAGTTTAGGTCACAAACTTTTGAATGAAATGGAAAGAAAATAAAATAGAATAGAAAAAAAAAGAGAAAAAGGAGGAGGCAGAAAAAAAAGTAAACGATGAAAGAAAGGAGATATGAAAAGCGTCGTGAAAAAGTAGAGTCGGTAGGTAAAAAGGAGGTACGACGAATGGTTAGACGCGTTTAAGATGAGCAATTAACCCGAAAAATAATTCTTTGGTCGTCATGCTCTCTCGTCGTGAATGCCAGGTCCGAGTGTACCTGGCCCAGTGAATGCTGGCAATAATACGAACTTAAGTACGACCGGACGGACCCCCGCCGGGCGTCCACCAGCGTTTAATTAACTTCAAGAAACATCTTTTAATTATAAAACTATTTCAGACACGTGCAAAAAAGTGCAAACACATTCCTACGTTATAATTGTCTGGAAAAATTTACCTCCTTCTCTTTCTTCTTCCCCTCTTCCCTACCGTTCTCTCCGTGCCTTACGTTTTCCCCTCGTCTACCTTCTTATTCTCCTTCTTTGTAAATTACCTGCACACCCTATAGAGGAGGAATTATAACAAGGTGGAACTATTTTTACGCGGGGACCAACGAGAGAAAATATCATTTAAAGAATATTTAAGAATGAAAATACGAGGGTAGAAAAGTCAAAATTTGTAGAATCTGGCTCACACTAACACCGGTCACCACTAACTTCCCGAATATTCTTCTCCTAACTCGGATGAATATTTTTTTTAAACACCACCTTCAAATTTTTTTTCGTACTCGAGTTATACATTCATTATTTTTCATTTATACTATAAATTACTTCGTATGTATATTTTATTTAATATTTCATAAAAGTGAATTTTTTGGACTATCGAATATTGCATTAACATAATAAAAATACGAGAGAAAGAGTGGGATAAGAGAGAAGGGAGTGGGGTAGGCTTTCCTCGGTGAAATGCCACGCGCGTGCATGAAGTATAACAATAGCAGTGATAATAACTACCGGCAAAGTTTCGAACGACAAATCGCATGGTTTGAATGATCGACGGACTCGAACGAATTTAACGCATCGTTTAATTCAAACCACACGCGTTCGGCCATGTGCGTAGGCATACGAGTAATATCTGAGTTTCTCTCGCTCGAAGAATCGAATTACAGAAACTTTCTTCTTCAGGCCCCCGAACCGTTTATTCACCCACATTTGCGAACGGAACCCCTTCGAAACTTGTTTCAAAATGTACGTACGTTGACATCACTCGGTCCCACGTGGACTACCACCGATAGAAATTACACTAATTGCTACACGCACGTGTCTACTTTAAAAGAGGGTACGAACGACGTGACCGGTCGATTTGTAACAGAGGGGGAAGGAGGAGGGGGAGAGGAGAAAAAAGACAAAAAAAAACCCTTTACCATCGTTAATATAACGACCCTTTGACATAATCTGTCTCTATTTTTCTGTCCTCTTTCTCTGTATCTCTTTTGATCGGGATCGTGACAGGCAAAGAGAACGAGTTTAAAGTGAAAGTGATAAAAAAAAAAATATATATATACAATGTCAGATCTTTCTCTCTTTTTTATCTTACCCCCCCTCTTATCAACGTTGTATTACTTTCTGTAAAATGAAACAAAGCGAAAATTCATCTTCTCTTTTCTTCTTTTCTTTTTCTTCCCCAGACATAATGGCGGAGAATGAAGGATTATTGAAAATCTTATTGTTAGCAGTGTTTTTTTCCCCCCAACTTCTTCTTTTTCCTCCACGTTCCTTATCTCCTTACATTATTTTCTCAAAAATGGAAACAGAAAGAGAAACACTTATGGGAGGAGGGGGAGGAAAAGGAGTGGGATTTACTTCGTGGTAGTAAGCGAGGATTATCTGAGATAATTGGGAAAAGAAGAATTTCTCGTCCGATAATTGATTTCTCTCTAGTTCGGTACCAGAAAATAAAGCTACGTTGGGTATAATGAACACGTGACCAGAATTACCGACACACACACACACTCTTTGTTTTTCTTTTTAAAAAATATTATTTTGCGTTATTAGAAAAAGCTGATATTAAATGATAGATTTTATCGAATTTTATAGTAGATTTTTCTCTGGGAATATAACATTTTCTACAGATCCGTCGATAGATAAGTGACGTTTTCGATCACGATTAGTTGACTTACAAAGAAAGACAGGCAGATAGAAGGAAAAAAAAGAAAAATGTCATGAAAGACGAGAAAATCCTGAAAAAGGAGGAAGAAGGATTCGAGTGGACGAATCGGTGGTACCGTAACCGGGCGGATACTAACTGTCGGATCAGTCTCGCATTAATTCTCGACGTAAATGTGTGCCATGAACTCGGAATACGTTCGAATTTCCAGGTTACACGGTCTTCAATTTTATTCTAGAACATTTCGTATAGAAAATATCAAAATCATACTGACAATGAAAAAGAGAAATAAAGAAATAAATCGGAAAAAATATGAAGGAAGAGAGATGTATTACACGTTTATTTCAGATACCAAGAAGATCAAAGAAAACTGATCGAGGTATGCGAAGAAGATGGGATAAGAAGTAAAACGAGAATAGCATTTATGCGTGTTGTTTTCGCGAACCTCTGTATGCATAGCAACGATCTATGTTGCCTTCCCTAAGTCGACATTACGGCTTTGTACCACGCGAGAATTCAGGAATGTAAACACATGCCGGAGTTGTTGGTGTTGAATCGTAGGCTAAATCGAGCTGTGGGGTAATCTCTTCTGAAAATTAGTGGCCGCTTTTGGATTACATTTTCCTTTGATTCAACCCGATCCTCGTATTCGTCGTCGTCATTCTGATAACCGATCGTTATTTCTTTTCTTTGCAATTTATTATACTTATTTCTCCGATCTATGAACGCTTAAGATTTTTGTTTTTTCGTATAACCACGAATTATATCGAATTTTATTCAGAATGTATTATTTCGACAATTGTCTCGTATATTACACACGCAAAAATTGGCTATATTACACGGAAACGATGGAATAAAGATTAGTAGGATAAAATGGTATACAATGAGGATAAAGGAGGATAATAGTCGATGCATTAAAATTCTACGATAATAGTCGAAGGATGTTAATAAAGAGAAAAGTTAGTAAATGTAATTCAGAAAATAAGTTTCTAGCTGTTATAAGAGAGCGTATAAATGAAGTAATCGATGCGGTTACGGTGCTACGTAACCGCGACGATACCCTGAATAATTCATCGAGCCCCGCTAAAGTCCGCGGGGTGTGAAACAAAAATTAAATTATGCAGGTCAGTGTGCACCGGTAAAGGCATCTACGCGAGTAACCGACTTAAAGATTAAATACAAAGTCGCGTTTCGTACGAACGCCCCTGCCTCCATCCCCATTTCCCCGCCGCACCATGTTGCAAAGTTGCGTTACTTCTACTTTATTAATCTTTCCTTATTTTCTAACCAATTCCTTCCTAAATTTTAAAAATATATATTTTCTTTAGCGTCGTAGAAAAACGTACAAATGAAAAAAACAACTTGAACGGTATGCGTGTGTGTGCATTTGTGTTTGTGTGTATCTATTAAAAATCATCAAACACAAATATTAATTTCTTGAAACGTGAATTGATGTTGTCGAGTTTCGAATATCCCACGATGTAAAATAATCTCCGACGTGTATATACAAATATGGAAATTGACTTGCTATATGTCACGTGATTGTGTACGCAAATATATTCATTCAATTACATCAGGAATAGTTATTTTCATCGGTTTCGCGTCGTTAAGCACGCTCAGCAAGAAAACAACATTCAAGACAAATGTGCAAGAATGAAAAGAGCATTCCCTTTTCGTACAATTTAATCGATTTTCACATTTCTTTCCTACTCGTATAATCTATCATTTAACGAATTATGAACTTCGGTATATTACAATTACTAGAGTAAGATCTTGCTAGAAAGTTACGAATGCAGAAATGATCAATGATCAAATAGTAAGTTCTTCGTTTCATTTCGAAATGTCAATAAACCGTAATTAGTAAATGAATGTATTCGATTTTGTATTATACGTCAATCTATTTGTTAGTATAGTAAATCTCTAAATAGTTTCTTTCCTTCTCTCTTTCCCTCTTACTTCAGCAACCTAAATGCATTTATTTTCCTATCATTCATAGCAGATTCAAGTTTCTCACAACTATCTTTACCAAGCCTCCAATTACAAAGAACCCAAATCCGAAAGCGATCTCCTTCATTAATATTAACACCACAAATTAAAATCGGATTTAGAGCTTAACAAGTTCGCCAATTTTATGCATTAATATACTAATTGAATCTTCCAAAGTAAAACTATAAAAAAAAACAATGCGTCAGCTACGAAGCAAAAAAAATTACATACTTTTGGTGGGTATCATTAATTTGATAAATACTTATGTTATCTTATTATACTTCAGTTAATTTTCGCAATTTTATCTTATAGTCTGCTACGTATATATATGATACTTTAACTCCTATTTTATATATATAAAAAAATATTTTACAAAAAAAATTCAAAGATAATTGTACGTAAATGGAAAGAAGAAAAAAAAAATATATATATATATATAAAAATAATAATTTTAATTAAAACCAATTTGAAAAATCCTCACATCAGTCGGTTTGATGTAAACAAATCAAATTTGCGAAAAGGAATAAAAATAAAAAATTGGAATGCAGTCGTGCTTCAACTTTACATCATCATGGTCAATGAACATTATCGAATATATTGCATTCTACTACCAACATATATTCGCTCCGATTTCCACGTCAAACATATTTGGGAACAATACCGTAGTAATTGCGATGAATCGTTGACAGTTCAAAGAGTACTCTTACGATTAGCAATCGGATTATATGGGCAGCCATTTAGATAAATCTTTTGAAACGATCGTAGTAGAGGATGAAAACGCGTTCAAATTGAAAAACGTTTTTTTTCCAAAGAGTTTTAGTTTTCAATGGCAACGATCGCGAGATAGCGTAAAATCTAGTTATATTGACGTTAACAAGAAATGGAATTCCAGAGTAATAAAAAAAAAAAAGAGAGAAAGAGAGAGATGCATTAATATTCACTCGCATCGACTGTCGATACAGTACCGAACGCGATCTCGTTCGTTAAATTGGTCCTAGCAGTCATTTGGAAAAAAAGAAAAAAAAAAAAGAAATGAAGAAGAAGAGATTAGGTCGTTTTAAGGTAAATCAATTTAAGCCAAACAAGAATCTCTCTCGTCTTTAACGATTTTCCAACACTTACGCAAATTGTACGATTCTCACTTCCTAATCTCGCGCGCGCAGTATTTTCTTTTTTCTTTTAATAATCAATTAGATACACAGTGAAATTATTTAAACATATACCCCCTAATGAGTCCGACAACTTGGCTATCTGTTAAAACGCCAGTGAAACACCGTCCGAATAAATTTATTATAAGGTTTGAACTAAGTTAGTTAAGCTTCAAGTTTTTCATCTAACAAAATCAATATTAATTGTTGCGAAAAAAAAGGGAAAAGTTCTAAAAGAGGAAAGGAACTTTCATGTTTTAACGGATCGTTTAAATAATATTTTAAGAAATGGAGGAAATAAAAAATGAAGGAAAAAAAAGAAAAAAAGGCGGATAAAGTTTAAATTCGAAAAGGAAAAAAAAAAGAAAAGAAAAAGTATCGAACCCATTGGCCCCAATGACTTCTCTCGAGATAATTTAAATAAATATAGGAGAAGATACAGGCGTAGAAAATTGGAAATTCTCGTATATATACAAATAACATGTTATTCGAGGATGAAGGAAAATAACATTGAGAAGGGTTTTTTCACGCAGAAGGGGTATGTTTGTGGTAGATATATGCAGGACTGGGAAGGATTCTCTATTGGGCTGGTACTTCAAAATCAACGGCTTGTTTATCCCACGAGGGTTCGTAAAACTGATCCAATCATCGAACTCGCGCCACAAGGATAAGAAGAACCAAGGATGAAGTGTCTGCAAATGGCTACCCAACGAATCCTTCTAACGTAAGGGTAGGAAAACGATGTATACGTGGTCGGTAGATCGGTCAGTAGAAAGCCATAAGTCGAGCCAACCCAATTTTACGAAAGGAAAGGAAACGAAAGGAAAAGAAAACTTTCTGTAAAGCCGATCTTCTGAAGCGATCCCTTCCTAACGATCCCTTTCGGGGCCCATAGTAGAAGAATTTTTTACTAAAGTATAATATGTCATTTGTTACTGAAGAAATGTCCTTTCAAATAATCTCACTTGTTTCGAGTTACAATAGGAAGAAAGAAAATTAAAGATTCCGTTAACCACACACACACATAGACTGTCGACTCATTTTCATAGTTTTCAAAGGAAATCTAATATAATCTCTTAAATCAATAAAGAAACTCTATCTTCAGATGAGATAAGCCTTAAAACGAAAAAAACATAGAGGAGTTTCTTGTCACTGGATTTACAACAATCTTTCTTATATACTCGAAATCAAATTTCAATCTCATACTATAACTAACACTTATTCTTTTGTGGATTCATATATAATTTTCGTTATTATTTTTTACGATTATTAATTTTCAATTTAAAATAAAATTATTTATATATATAAATAATAATAAATATATATAAAAATAATATATATAAATAATAATCAACATATATAAAAATAATATATATAAATAATAATCAACATATATATAAATAATATATATAAATAATATATATAAATATAAATAATATATATAAATAATAATAAATATATATATAAATAATATATATAAATAATATATATTTACCAAAAACCGCCTAGTTGTTTCAAAGCATTTAATTATCGAGAAACTTTTCGTTAGATAATTTAAACCTCTACTTGTCCTTTCCTCTCTCAGTTGTCATTCTTCTTACAAGCTTCTGACGTGACGTGTCCTGCATTCCGTATTATACATTTTTCTATCTCACTTTTCTTCTCATTTACATTACATACTATATTTTATATTTTATTTTTTAACGATTAATAATATTTTAAT
>JACGTP010000215.1:0-63778 GCA_023678845.1 Mischocyttarus mexicanus | reverse complement strand
CATAATTGCTCGTATAAATTTGTTCCTTTTTTTCTTTTCTTTTCTTTAACTATTTGTATTTTTCTTTTATTTCCGTCGTTTTTCCTTATATTTCTCACCTGTTTTTTATTTTATGATAAAATCGCTGGACAAAGACGACGACTAAAATATCACAACCTCCGCAATTATTAAAACGCGTGTTTATAAAAGTATTTTTCTCAAATTAATATAATAATTTGCACGTATCGGGCGTGTTTCGTTAATGTAATTCATACGACAAGTGACCTTTTCCTTTACGTCACATCGGGACGTAACATTTATTTGTTATTCGTTTTTGAATGCGAAATCTTAGCAACGTGATCGAACTAGGTGGTAGTTTCTTTTGCTAATAAAAATTTACGATTAATAATTGAAATAATTGTTATGATTTTTATATATCTCTAACCTAGATACGTGACATTTAAAATTAATTTAGTTATTTGTAAAATGACGGTTGCAATGAAGAACGATCATTATTGGTTACTCCAGTTTCTAATAAGATAGACTCGACGATGTTACAAAGCAACATATCTCATAATCTACAATATTCTAACATTATAGTGAACGTGTATTGTTTAACTTTACTTCGACGGTGTTTCCAATAGCCTCACTTCGAACGATTCCGATATTAATTGCGTCGACGAAGACGCGGAAGCGTGTGCATTCTAAATTGAAACATAACTTTCTGACAAGTGAAACAAGCTTTCTCTTGTATGACTGCAGTAAAGTATTGTTTCAAGTACTTCCACCGAAAATCGAAATACCTTTGGTCACGAGACGTATATATATTAACCCTTTCATGATGTGGTATAATTAATATTTAAATATTACATAGATATTTTATTTAAATAACAATTATTATAATAAGTGGTGCTACAACAAATAAATGAATTCTAAAGGGGTTTAGTATATATCCCTGTTTATTAATTATCTTGTTCCGAATAATCAATGATATATTTCGTATTCAAAAAGCTTCAGAAATATTAGCCAATTGTTTCAAATATTATTAACAAAATTTCAATATCGAAAAACGAAGCATATTTTCTCTCACATATGGAACGGTATATACTACGTCTCTATGTGTGGGGGGTAGGGGAAAATGGAGGTGGAGTATTAGCTATTTAGATCGTCGGCATCGATTGATCGTACGAATATTTGATGGACTTTAATCGGGATTCGTTCGACAAACAGATTCCTCTGTAGCCGGACACCGTTCTAATTTTCAGGATTCGTATCATCTACACGAGAGGCGTTGCAGATACATATGTATATTTTGAGGGTGCTTCGGTTTCCACTTTAATGTTTTAGCTTTTAGCACTGACAGTCTATTGAAATTCTTGATATTTACACGATAAACAAGACTTATACAATTAATTTGACACTTTCGTAATATACCAGCATTTCTCTTTTTGATAATTTCAATGAGACTTATTCTATGCATTCTTTCATATCATTTCTTCCCTTTTCTTTTTTTCTTTAAACCTTCAACCCCTATTTTATTTCACCCTTGCATCGTTGTCGTTTTCCTCTAGTACATATTCTCCAAGAACACTTTTCATATTTATTCATTACCAATCGCTTCTCTAATAAACGAATTGTATTTAATCCTTTAAAAAATTCTTTCAATAAATTTGTGTTAAATAATCGAAGACCAACACGAAGAGGCCAAATATGTTTCCGAAAACATTGAAAAATTAATCAATCGTAAATATATATTTATATATACCGGCCATCCGATTATTTATCACCCAATTCGTGTTCGTTTCAACGTTCACAATAAATATTAAAAGCGAATATTACGTCGCTGGATAAAATTAACCTCATACAAATACCGCTCCGGAGATTTTGAAGTATCATGGAACTGACGTATATGCATGTGTGGGGAACAATAGTGTTTATTAAACGAATATGGATTTAACTGTCTTTTGAGATTCATTCTGGTAAATTGAAGCGTTTTGTACATTTTTGTTGTTTTGTTTTTCTTTTTTTTTCATTAATTTAATTGCACTGAACTTGACTTCATATAAAATTTATTAAAATCTGGTACAAAAAATATGTGATAGAAGACGGGTTTAATACGTGGAAGAAAATAGAATGGAAATGAACGTATTATTAATACTTAATTAAAATCAATTTTTCAATATTACCTTTCAATAGTTTCGCGGTCTAACATCGATTTCGATATCTTCGATTTCCTTTCGTCAATCATTTGGTAAAAACTAAACGGACCAATGAAAAAATGTAAAAGCTTCGAGTGCCTCTGATCTAGTTGCTAATTATTAGTTTGATACCGTGAATTCATCGAGAAATGTATATACAGATAGTCAAGTTATCTCTTATATATATATATATATATATATATATATATATTATCTAAAAAGAGAGATAGAACCTCTACCTCTCTTTCTCTCTCTGTCTCACTCTGTAGTTAAATTCATTTAACTTTTCTTTGCAAATGAAAGTGCACTCTTCGTGCCATTCTAGTTTCACAAAATTAACGAGCAATATTGATCGGTAGTCATGCAACTTCGAATCTCGATCAAATAACTTCCTTCTTGGTTGACTTTGTTCATAAAAAGACAAACAAACAAGGACGGTGAATCTAAAGACAAAGATTTCTGGAAAGCAAAACGGAGAAGAAAGATTGAAATTGAGCTCGCGATCTGTGAAAAGATGAAATCGATATATAAAATAAACTCACTCAAATTCTCCCCGTGTTTATTTCGTAATTAACAAATTTAACCATAAATTTTGCATCCTTTAATAAATTTACTTTCAATTTGTGGCCCAAAGTTCTCGTTGCGTTTAAAAGTTAACGTATCACGACCGATTGAATGACGTTTTATTTATTTCCTAAAAATTTTTCCACCGAATTGATTATAAATAAATAAATATAAATTAATAAATAGTATTTATTTACAATTTTAAAAAGTTTTTGTGTGTTTAGAACCAGTCATTTCACCGATTACGACAGATAAATAATAGATTGTCAAATAGATTTAATGTCTATTCGTGATTAGGTGTATTCGATCATATCTTCGATTTTCCCAGGTTTATTTTACGAATGTTAAATTTCAAAGGATCGAAGGAATTATCGGAAATTGAAATAGGACACGACGAGATAATCGAAGTTTTCCGCAACAAATGTGAATCCCTTTCGGTTTGTCTACGAACAAAAATACCGTTAGTTATTACTGTATAATCCACGGAATTTATTACCGCCGAAACAATTAATATCCTGAAAATCGAACATTTCTCTTTCTTTTCTGTTTTTTTTTGTTGAGTTTGCAATACCAGTATCATTATCACGTTTCTTCATACTCTTCGATTTTTTATTATTTTTACCCTCGCTCAATTATATTACATAATAACATCAGATTTGAAGAATAAATATATTATACCAGTAATATCGTGTAATAAATAACCAATAAGTTTTAGAAATCAATGAAAATATAATATCAACAGTATAGATTAGGCTTTTAATTGATGCACCGTAAGTAAATATTAATATTTATTTACTAGCATACACGAATCTATTCTTTTATCGGTATCCCCTATTGGATATAAATAATAAAGTAAAACTAATATATGAGATATAAGATTAAATGGAAACCTTTAGATATTTTTCGTATTATTGGAAAATAATAAATTTCCTTTTAAACAACTATATATTATCGTACACCGATAAGTATCCAAGACATTTAAATATTCCTATTAAAACGCACCCAGGCCTCTTCTCTATATGGGGGGAAATAGAAAAAAAAGAAAAAAATCTCAATTTTCTTCCACCCCCTTAAAATAACGCGCATCTGTCGTCGGACTTCGAACAATAAACTCCCAGTGACAATTGCAAATTGTCAGTTGCGTTGCTGTCCAATCAAACCGCGACAGTCGTATGCACACTGTTCTCCCGCGCGTTTTCTCGCGCGTTCGAACGCATGCACCAATCGTTGTTAACTGTTTACAATCAGGTAAAAACGTATGCACGTAATCCAGATTTGATTCAACGTAGTCGGACTGGTCGCGAACGGTGTTTTGCTCGACCAACCAACCATCCAACCAACCAACCGCTTTCCATCCCTTTCCCCTTCCTTCCTTCTCATTCTTCTCCGTTACCCCTCCTGAAACAGTCCACGGATTGCTGGAAAAAAGAGATAAACGAATTACCCCGTTCGCCAAATAAAAGCACCATTATTTGTGCCAGCCCTGAGCGAGTTCGTTACGGAAGACTGTTTATCCGTCTGATTTTAACCGTGTGAGGAGTTCGTCGGGTTCTTTTAGAAACCTAATCTCATACCAAGTAAGGATTGAAAGCTCGTCAAGTTTCTCGTAAAACGTTACTTGCAATTGTGAGAATGGAGAATGGAAATGACGAGTAGAGAAATATGATGAAGAATTGGAAATAGTTGGATAGAAAGAAATGAAAAATGTAGAAGAGTAATAGTAACTTGAAAAAAAAAAGATGAGAAGCTGGGATGACGGTTAAAATCAAAGGAAGATATTTAAATGGCCAGCTGGAACACCCTGTATATACGTACACCCGAATCGATACGTTATGAAGCTTTCAAACAGAATCTAGCGCGTGAAAGTGCATCTAATCGAATAATTAACAACCCGTCGTTTATTTTTAACATGATTCGAGATGGCGAATACCTAACTGTCCTCTATTTATTACACTATCTTTGTATTAGTTTTTCTATCTCACTCATTTTCCCTTCCCACTGTTTGTTGTCTTAAAACACCACCCATTTTCATCCCTCGACTAAATGATTCGACTTATTTGAGAACGTAACGATGTTCAACGCGAATCTTCAATAATTAATGATCGCTTTTTGCCAATCAGCTTTTTTCGTGTGATACTATAAAGTAGAACGAGATGTATATATTGCCTCTGAACGATTTTAAAGATAAAAATGAATTAAACGTTTTGAATCAAAGCTCGTGAAAGAAAAAAAAAGAACTGCGTTACTGGTTTACAGATTATACGAATTAAAACTAGATTTAAAAACACGATCCCTCTATGATATCGATTACGTTCGGATACGTTTCACGTGTAAATAACTTTATCGAAATTCTTCTTTGCGTTTAACACACAATAAACGTTTAACTAAACATTTTTTGTTGTTTGTTTTTTTATTATTTTCGTCGAGTAACGTTCGAATATCATTGTAGATCGAATTTAAAAAAAAAGGGGATAGTATATATCAATGAGATAATAGTAATATAGATATTGCCGAAATTTATAAAAGGTAATTATTAACACCGTGTGTCAAAATAATACCAATCTTGGTTGTTAATTATACCAGAATATCATACCCCGAATGGAAACGTGGAAACTTTAAAGTCACAGAATTATTACCGCTGTTATAAGTAGAAATGGTGGTAATTAGGAAGAAGGAGTATCTCGGTTTCTGATAATACTGTATATGTACGATAATATCCGGTACGTAGGTTACATTGAATCAGGCCAAGTGGAATTTACAAACA
Organism: Mischocyttarus mexicanus; assembly: GCA_023678845.1. Taxonomy (NCBI): domain Eukaryota; kingdom Metazoa; phylum Arthropoda; class Insecta; order Hymenoptera; family Vespidae; genus Mischocyttarus; species Mischocyttarus mexicanus. The sequence continues at coordinate 58,273 of JACGTP010000215.1, read as the reverse complement.
CCGGACGGAAAAGAACGCAGAAAATTAGCGTTATAAGTGTACGGTGTACCTATACCTACGAATCGCTTTGGTATAATACAAAATGAATTCGAGCGAAATCGAAATGACGTTGAGCATATGTTTCAACGGAATGTATGCATCAAGTATCTCAAGAGGATCGTCTGCTACTAACTATCCAATTTTTTTTCTTTCTCTTTTCTTTCTCTTTTCTCTCTCTCTCTCTCTCGTTTTTTCAATTTCTATTTGATATGCGCAACTAGCAAGAGGCAAAGAACACTTTGCTTATTAGCGCGTTAGAAGATTCTTCTGTAATTGCGTGTTTCGAGTACATGGGTGCTTGCTTTGGATGGCATTCGACGAAACAAAGAATAAAGTGCAGATTAAGTGAATATGAATAATTCATATTTTCTATTTAGAGATATATCTAACTACCGAGATATTATAATGATTTCTTTTTAGTTAATTAAACATCAAATATAAAATTGATGTCAATTTAATATCTAAGCGAAGTAATTTTATTGAAATAATGAAAATACATTTTTATAATGATCGGATATCATTTTGATCGGATATTTTTTCATTGGATAATTCAATTTATTTACTTTATTAAAAAATATAAACTCTCGTGAAGACCATTCTCTGAAATATGAGTGTATCCACAAATGACTCTTTACAAAACTGATTCAAGTGTATGTTGTTACGAAAATAACTAGTAATATATATATATAATACTTTATTCTTTCTATTTTTAAAAATATTCTTGCATATAAAGGTTCAATTTATTTTATAACGAATAAAATAATACGAACTTCGGGATTCTGCAATTTGTGCTCATTCGCGTGACCCCGTTGTCGGTTCGCGAAAGAAAAAAGAAAAAAAAGAAGAGTTTTCCTTTAGCATCGGTATGATGGGGCCAATTTAAAAACGTAATTTATAATTACTCATGCCAATCACAATTTAATCAGTCTATATAATTTAGATACGGACGTTACCGGTAAGATCGTATTTTTAAAATGTCAATGATTTGATTTCAAAGTATTCCTTAAATCTTCTAATTTATTTGAAATATTATATATGAAAAATTTGTCGTACGGTTTGTAAAGCTATTTTACAATAATAATAATAATAATAATAACAACAATAATAATAATAATGATGATGATAATAATATACCATTAAGGGAAGAAAGGAGAAAGGGGGAGAAGAAAGTGAGAGAAAGAGAAGGAAAATAGAGAACTAAAATGCATTGCAAAAGAGGAGAATAAAGTGGTACTGAAGGGTAAAAGGTGTGAGTGGATATAGAATAGCCAGTACTCATTTGCCCGCTATTGTTCGCGTATTGCTGCTGAATCCTGCCAGTAACTACAACCTTCATCGACCGATTGTAACGTGAAAATGATATTTTTTCATTAGCAACATTGCCACCACCACCACCACCACCACCCAACCACCCATCATTATGACCAAGCACATACATATACATAGATACCCCATCGTATCTATGTACACTAGATTTTTAGTGTTATATTTCTAGTACACTAAAAAAGATTCTCCACATTGAAAATATTTCAAATCAAATACAATTCTTTTTGTATAAATATTATTATAATCAGTTATATTTCTGTGGATAAATGGAGTTGTTAATATAATTATGATTTTTTTGTAAAACGTGTTAATGGTATATAATGGAAAGAAAAATTTGTTTAGAGAAATATTTGACTATCCAAGATATTCTATGCGTATACAATTTTCTTTATCAAAAAATAGGGTATTGCGATAATAATAAAAATAAATGAAGAACCCTCTTTCAATAAAAAATATTGTTCTCACTTTCTTTTTTTTTTTTATACAACGAAACCTTAAACAAGATCTCATTAAAATTATAATATACGTTTCCTCAGTCCTTGTTAACAAATAGTATAATTTTTTTCAAACATTTATATTTATTTTTCGTAGTTGAATAAATAAATTGTATTTAACGTAAATAATATTGTAATGTATCCAAAAACTCTTAATTAAATCTTTCCTATTAAAAATTGTCATCTTTTTAAGATACATCAAAAATATATAATAAACAATCTTACAAAAAAAAAATAAATAAATGTCTAATATGAGGAAAGATAGAATTGCAACGTTCCATAAATAATACTCTATTCAATAAACCAAGAAAACTTACGTGTAATGATTTCTTTCTCTCTTCCACTCTCTATAAAATTTAATATTATTTGATTAAAAAAAATAGAAGGAGAAGAAGAAGAAAAAAAATAAAATAAAATAGAATGGAAATAATATCTATGGACTGGTTCGTTAACCAATTGCGTGTGGCTCGAAGCCGAACGCTCTTTTTCCGTAGTTAAATTCCTTTGTAGGATTTACGATTGCCGTCACTCGTCCCGGCATTATCTATACGACTGGTGAGAGCTAGTCAGGCACATTGATTTAAATCTCTCCATTCAAACGTCGACTATACTTCATCCGCGTTAAACGCGCGCTTATGCGACCTGCGCTCGCGTGCATTCGTGCACGCAAGTACTTCTACTCTGCGGATGCGCCCTCGAACGTGCAAACACACATAAACTGAACAGGAAAGAAAGAAAGAGAGAGGTGGAGTGAGAAGGGAGTTGGGATGGGAAGGGGGGGGATGAAAGAGAAAGAGAGAAATCTACGGATCGTTTGCCGCCTACTTAGCGGGTAAAAGATAAAGCTCGGAATGTTGGAACCCCGTTGCAAATTGTACTTCGCTAAAGGAATTTATCAGTGACGCGTTAACGGGAGGGAGGGCAGGGAGGGGAGATACTTATTACAATGTAGTTAACCGAAAATTTCCTCTTCTACGAAAGTTTACAACCATCATCTAGACTAGTTTGATATTTCTTATTGATAATATCTATGCCCGTTAATATCCTGGTACTTAAATAACATTCGCTCTTTCGCCAAAAATCTAACTTTTTTTTTCCACCAGCAAAATATATTATCTTCTCTCACTCTCTCTCTCTTTTTCTGTCTGTCATAATTATTTTTTTTTTAACATTCATTTTAATCACATATAACTTTGATATCGGGGATATACTTTTCGTTATTACTTTTATAATACGTTAAAGTGATTTTTAATAAAAATTTTATACATAAAAGTAATGTACCCAATGACGATGAATAAAGGAAAGATCGATTTATTTGTAATTTTCCATTCTGTACTGTACATCCTAGCTTTGATTCATCAATCGGACACATTTACAATACATTGGTATAATTAACGTCATTTCAGTATTACAATAGATACATGTATCAAAATGATCTATCCTAGGGACATACTAGGTAGCTCTTGATCGTAAATTATAGTTTACGAGAGTATTATATTAATTAATTAATTTGATTAGACGCTCATAAGCGCACTCATCGAAGGGTAATGATAGATTTTACGAAAAGTCAGGTCTCTCTCTTTCTCTCTCTCGTAACGTTGAGTTATGTATCGCATTCGTTGACCCGAGGCTCTTGCTACGTTCCATCACTTATGGTTATTCTCTCTAGGGAATTTTGTCCCAATCCCAAAATCCCCTTTCTACTCTGATAGAAATAGTTTCAACAGTGTACAATGGGAAATCTCTCTGTGTTATTCGAATCTTCTACGTAAATACTTACGCGGATAAATACGTACGACAAAAAGACAGATAAATTCTCATCCTTGGAAAATATTGAACCTTGATTTTCACGACAGTGATACGCTTGTTAAACTTTACAAACAGGGACAAGAAATATTTAAATAAGTACACTTCTTTTTTTTACAATAGAAAACGGGATACGAAATATGGTAGAACCAATTATTGCAAATATTAAAATAAGGGTAAATTTTGATTATGTTTTTTTTTCTATTTGTCGTATACGATGACAAAAACTAGATCATTGGTTATAAATAAATTGTTACATATTAAATTTATACAAATGCTAAAAGAGAGTTTTTCCATGTTGAGTCAGAATTTCTTATACTTATTGTTTCAGCTTTATAAATACTGTACGTTCTTCAAGTCAAAAAAAAAGAAACCGACCTTTTTAGAAATTCACAAATATGTATTGTAGTTTTGTTTAATATTAAAATCATTTTCGTGAGCAATTCATTGTCAGAAGCATGAATAGAAGAGACTGGTAAGGCAGGTTGCGAGTATACATTCACTCGCAAACTTTATCAAAGCAACTTTTTAATTGCTCTGCAATGGAAAGCATTATGTTATATATATATATATGTATTTTTTTTTAATTACTCTCACAAAAAATAAAAAATCACATCATACTTTTATACTAAATTTAATGAAACAGTTACCGGGGTGACAATAGTCGGTTGTTGTTAAAGTGAGATATCGAAGAGTTATAGTAATTGCTAGGACACACGGCGTTGAGAGGAGGAAAGCGATTGGCTGTTTGACAACACAAAAGGTAAATACAGCTGATCGTTCCTGTTAGACTACGATAAACAAAGTGACGTTTAACGCAGTGTATCTATTTCAGCCACGTAAGGATATGCACCGTAGTAGGTACGGTGGTGTATAAGCAGCCTCGAGCAAGATGATCGTCATCTCGCAATCAGATCAATCGAAAACCACGCTAGAGTAATCATGTTCAATTGAACAACTAAGAAATCCTATTGTTAGCCTACAATATGCATTGGAAAATATCCAAAGTATATATTCCCATTGTATTTATTCCGATTAATATGAATGATCGATGTATGCACTTTCCAGAAATCAACTCCGAAAGTCGACACTTTCGAGAATAGAATTACGTATACATACGAAACACACACACACCTCCCGTCTAAGATTGTAAATAGATTGTATCTCTGTAAATCGAATAAGTTTTGTTACCCACTATGCGGTTCCCATAATCACGCAAAAGACGTATACTGTCAGGTACGCGATAATGAAATTCGTTTCATACCAAATCCGTATAACAAACTATTTAAATTGATGCAAAAATAATTATATTAAATTAAAGTAAAAAGTTGTGAGCATTTTTTCTCTTTATTTTGACGATAAAAACACTCCCAACTTTTTACTCCACCCATTCCTTTTTTTTTTAATCTATCGTTTCAGTTTCTTTTTTTGATTAATAACAAAACAGGCCGTCGTAAAGTAAAAGAATAAAAATTGTTGAGGTATAAAAAAGTTTTGCTAGAAAGATTTTTAAATAACGAATAGTTGGGAAAATATTTGCGTGTAAAACTTCATATGAGGACATCATACTGCATACTCTATACGTATATAGAAAACTTGAAAATGATTATATTTTGTACATAAGCAAATATTTTATATATATATGCCTGAAATTGAAAGCTGTCCTCGCGAACTTCGCATATACGTACGTTCGGTTTTCGATAACAAAAGTTTGAACCAGTAACTGTAAATCAATCGAAATATGACTGACAACCATTAACTGGTATCGTTTTGTGTTCATATCACCCCTTTCGTATCTCTACGGACAAGGAAAAAGTCTGCCATTGTTACCTCCTTCATTGTAATGACATTTCTTATCAATTCTGTGATATAAATAACGAAGAATAAGATAAAGAATCGAATGATATTTATTCCGTACAAAAGAGTTGACGATATTTCAAATGCTTTTATGGTTTTTTATCTTGAGGAAATTTAAAAGAGCGTGTTATTATTTTATTTGTGTATAATAGTTTGATAAAAATGCTTTTTCACTAAAATTCATGTTACATATGTCAATCGTTTATATTTAAAAACGTATGTTTGTAAATGTCAGCATAGACTTACTTCAGAAATCGTAAATATAAAAACGTAAGTAATTATTCATTTTAACGGCTGTTATATCCTAACTCTAAAAATAAATTTTAAGTTAGATTACACTATAGCGAAAGTTCTTATTCGGAATGTAACCAAGAGACGACCACTCTTCCTTCCTTCCTTCCTTTAAATATTTCATACAAACTATCTCTCTAAGTTACGCTTTACGATGGAGAAAGTATCATGTAGCCAATTATGGCAGGTTTTCATAATTAAGAAACATCATACCGTGTTCTTCAATGTACACCAAAAATATAATAATGCAAATAGGAACATGCACGCTATAGAACGCACTCTTTTTAATTAAACGCAATTATAACCCCAATGACTACCACCTACGAAGGAATGTTCACCAAGGGTTAAAGTATCTTTGATAATTATTTCAATCAATAATGTAAATACCTAAAGGCAGTATACAATTACTTTAAATAATATCGTTATACTTTCCGTATAAATGGAATATTTAAATTGCATAAATCGCGCATGCGTTAACCAGGCGATCAGGTAGAGCTCATTAAAAAGATTGAAAAATAATCATACCTGGATCATACGAAAATATTTTCCCATGCCAGCCCGCATTTTTAAGTACCTACCATTTTCGTTAATTAAATGAATATTCTGCATTATTGCAAGTATATATTGCGAATTTACCTTCAATTACTTTTATTTGAATATCAGAAAATTCTACCGAGGGATTTTCAAGTACGTATATATTTTATCAAGATCTTAAAAATATGATAATAATAATAAACTAGAAGACAACAATACACCCTACTATAAATACACCCCAACCACTATACAAATTATATTGGGACACAATACTATACATAGGCAAAACAGTTAAATATAACAGACCAGATATTACACTCACCCGAAAGCAGTGAAAAACAAAAGAAAAAAATAGTAATAATATAAAAAATGATTTTTTTACTTATTGAAATGTATATGTGTTGTATTGAGATTATTTATATTGAAAATTTAAACAAAACCGATAGAATCGAAAAATATTTTAATAACTAGAAAACGCACATATTTGCTTATCTTAAACCGCGCTTCATCCGATAAAATAATCGATAGTACTTGAAGAAAATTTATTCATTAAACTTTCTCCGATATTGCTCTCGTCGTTTCTCGATTATCGCGTCGAGATAAATTACGTTCCTCGAATGAGCCAATCGGATGCCTATTACATGTTAAAGTGTCGGTTAATACCATAATCGTCTTGCAATACACATCTTTATGCAATTTGATGATTATAAAGTGCGCTAGAAGATTAACGACGCGGTGTCAGAAGGATTCGATAAATCATCCAGTGACCCTGTCGCTATAACTGATCGCTAGAGGTTTAACTTTATTGTGAGCCCGTAAACTTATAGCTTTAGCTAAGGTGCAAACCCCGTTACTCGATAGAGGATGAAATCATTCGCAAAGAATTATTTTTTCTTACAAGTGTCTTTTCTTAGGAAAAAAATTTCACAATTTCCATAACTTATGGTTTCCTAAATACTTAAGACTGTAAAAAGGAAACTGAAACGTTTCTTAAACCTTATTTGCAACGCAATGAACCGACATTTGATGTTTCGTTTTTCATCTTAAATATTAGGTGAACCAAAAAGTGATATATATAATATATTATATTTGATATGTATATATAAATTTAATTTCTTTAATATTAAGGAAACAACGCAAAGAAAAAGTATTGTTTAGAGAAATAAAAAATGTTAGAGATATTATATATACTTATATAATACATATATAACTCGTGGTTATTTTTTGTTTTTTTTTCCGGGCTAAGTTTAATACACTTTAAGAGAATTTCATGGTACTATTAAGGACATCGAAGAATGATAGTATAAAGGACGAACGAAGATATTCGTAATTCACGTTGAATTTCTCGTGTTAGATGGCATCGGCTTCCGGGCACTCCCACCTATCATTCCAAGGCAACTTTCTACGCGGGGGCGCGGACATCCGTTTCAGAGGCAGCTATACTTCCGAGGTTTGATATTCGACTGCAGAAATGGGCTTGCACCTCGTACTTTTATGCCAAGGAAATATACGAAAGTAATATTTTTCTAGTTCCTCCCAGTTTCACGATCTTATACAAAGTAAAAAACAGCAAAAGAGAGAGAGAGAGAGAGAGAGAGAGAGAGAGAGAGAGAAGAATAGAGAGATAAATGTTGTTTTTGAACGTAAACAAATGAACGTACGATAACGTAATAACATCCGTCGAGAGAAATACATTTTTTAAAACCATGTCATAACATGTCGTTTTAGTTTATTCCATTTTCAATATTTTTATCTTCCGAATTTTTCTGATGAACATTTCAAACAACAAACATTTTATTTCTTTAAACAATATTTTTTCTTTGCATTGTGTCCTTAATATTATATAAATTAAATTCTATCACCGGTCTTTTTTACACAATCCATCGTCGTTGGTTCTTCCTAAACATTATTTTTATATCTTTTTCTTCATTTACATTATCAAATTAAGTTCGTTTTATCGATTATAGATTTTTCTCCTATGGACCTGTTAAAACACGGTTGGTTCCAATAAGTTACTTAAACTTCGAACGCTTTTTTTTTTCATTTCGACATTGTTGATTTTTTTTTTTTATTCTTTCAACTTTAAAGGAGAATCTATCGGAATTAGATACCATCGTTGATTTGTTAAATATTAAAGAGAGAAGTAACGTTGAAGGGGAATTGAATCGATCTGACCGAAATTCTTCTTAAAAAGCACTCACACGTTGGTGAATTTATTAAACGTATTGCAACGTTCGTTGATAAAATCGTATCGCATAACGAAAAGTTCTTCTAATCTTATTGCAAGAAAATCTTTTTAACTATTATAACATCTTTGAGAATTTCTTATTAAGCATTATTCTTAATTGCGTATTTATTTACAAACGTCCAAGATTTTAATATTATTAATACGAAACATTATGTTTGCGATGCTCGACATCTCTAAAAGTTTTAAAATTCAATTTACGAAATACCATAAAACACATAACTTACAAAATTCTGTCGTTAGTCTAATTGACAAATTTTATCAAAACCAAAAGTTTCGATTAATCAATCATGAACGTAAGAAAGAAAAGCGATCCATTTACCTGCATATAAAAAAAGGGAAAAAAAACGTGAAATCGTGGTGAAAAGTAAAGCCACTTCCCTATCGCAAAACTTTTCCTTTCACATTCTCAGTTCGTTGAAAGAACGAGAAAGATATAAGATACGTGATGAGATTCGACACGGGCCAAGGATAAAATTTTCGTTGGCGTATCTGCCGTTCAAAATGATCTTGCGAAAGTTTGATGAGTTTAATGTCTATACGTATGCATAGCTGCACCCGGATTACTGTCGGAAATGTGTACGAGACCGTAGGCGTGTTAGGTTTGAAGTAAACTGAATTTTCAAGGGAGGAAACCACCTGTTAAAACTCATTAACGCATACGAGGCCAAATGATAAGAGGTCTTTCTTGTTCGAAGCAGTTTAAAACGTCGAAAAAATTAACGTACATTATATACACCTAGATAATATATATATATTTTCTCGTTCTTTCTATTGTATTTCTAACCTAACTACCTAACTACGTCTAACGTAATATCAAATTATTCATGTTACCTGTCTCCTCTTATTCAATTTTACCTATTCCCGATTAAAGTTGCTTACAATCATCTCGTGGTTTCCATCGATTGATGACAATTACATAACAACATACAATAGACAATATACATTATTCAAATTCTAATTGTCATTAACCAAGAGTAAATACAATAACATTTATTAATACTCATAATCAATCAAAGGTAATTGAGAGCTGTTGATACAATTAGCTGGTTTACAGGGAAATACAGCGCAGGTGCTTCGTGAATATGCAGGCTCGTATTGAATCGTTTATAAGGCTTCTGTTTATAAAATATATATATTATAATATGCATGCTGCAAAAATTCAAACAATACAATTTCTTCCGAATTTCTTATATATATATATAATATATAACGATTAATTGTTAATTTTGAAACACATTTTTGTATGTACGTCTATTCGAACGTATAAATAATGACATTATTAATTATTTCAAAATACAAAATTTATTCGAAAAAGCTAATAGATTTTACACGGAATAATCTGCAACAACTATTAACGCTTTTCATAAATTCGTTAAACGGAGAATAGGATGGATTACATAGAAATGATGAGCCTCGGCAAAATACGAGGTACCTCTACTCAAATTAAAATGAAATTAGAGGGAGGAAAATTATAATAGATGCTTAGGAAAGAAGATTCTTTGAAAATATAATACATCAGAAAATGGATACACCATCCTTTGCAAAAGATTAAAAGAACGATTCAATCAAGTGATTCAAAGTTAACGATACACTTGAAGATTCTAATTTCACATTGAAATGTTTTATCTATATCTATCCGGTTATATTATCAAAGAAAATCTAAATTAACGAGATGATCTTAAATCATCATCATACAAGATTTACAAAGATAATACTCGAATGAAAAATATGATTTATTAAAAATAAATTTGATAGATGATACTTCATTTATTTTTAACGCATCCTTTTACAATGATATATTTCTTCAATAAGAACAAAGTTTCATTTTATTATAGTTCATCGAAAATGTTAACGTTTATTTTTTACTTTCAGTACCAATCGTTTTGTGAACAAATTTTAATCAATTATTTTCAAGCGAAATATTATCTTTTCCGTATTACCCTCTAAAGCAAAATGTTTTCTTCTTTTCAAACTTGGCTGAGATCGCGTTCGAAGGCGAGAAAGTTGTATTGGCCGTCGTAGTGGCACCTACCATCGCAATATATTGCAATATGGTATTATGCAGCACTCGTTCTATGACAGGGTATTATCCTCACGCAGTACCGCAAGATTTCCATATTGCGGGTAACGTGGTATTAAGCAAAATCGGTCGCATAATTACATGTTTGATATTAAACATCGCGGTTACTATGTCGTGAATCTACATTGTATGCTGTATCTCAATCTCAGTCTTCCTTTTTTTCTATTCTACAGAAATAAAAATCGATTTAATGCATTTGAACGTCGGATAGACGATTAAAGTTCATTAATAAATTTTATTTCTTATCATGATAACGCGTAAACATTTAAATTTCATAGTATTTGTATAATCTACTGATTAAATTGGAGATTTTTTCATAAATAAATTGATTATAGAATAAACGAATAACAGGACATGAATCGAGAGTATTCTTATCGAACGAATAAATATTTGATAACCTCATTGATACAAAATTCATAAGAAGGCAATGGTTATTTTAATTAATTGAATTATTGTAACAAATTAAAATAATATTAAGTATTATATCTTATATTTTCATAACGATAATAACTTGAAATGAGAACTGTTAGAAAAGTTTTCAATTTAAAGGAGAACGAAATTTAACTTGGACCTCCAATAACTTCCTACTAATGTAAGTCTTTACAGATATTGTAGTTCGATCGAAGAGCAACTTCAACGAAACAACCTAAACTTGCCTCTGACTTGCGATTTTCATTTTGTTTTCTTCTTCTTTTCCTCCCTTTTTTCTCACCCCTTTTCTTTTTTTCCTTCGAAGAAGAAGAAGAAGAAGAAGAAGAGGAGGGAAAAAATCGATCAATCGACCACAAGTTTAGTTAGTGGCGGGACGCCACGAAAGAAAGTCGAAAATTCGTAACTTCGAAACGGACGTTAATTGGCGAAAGTCGAGTCGTTTCTTAGGCAGAAATTGCTGTTCCGTGCGCAACCGAACGAGCGCAAACCAACCAAATGGAAGGATAAAAGATGAAAGGCGTACCACGGAACTAAGTATTTCTTCGAAATAGCAAAGGCGTTTTATGAGACTTAATATCGGTGTTTTCCCGAGGGTAATTCGCCAAACTGTTGGATATATCTCGAAAGGCAAAGATATAGAAAAAGAAGGGAGAGAAAAAGGAAGGAATGAAAAAGAAAGGGAGAAAGAGAGAGAGAGAGAGTCGATAAGGCCAATTTTGTTTGAGGGTACCACCACTCGTAACGCGTTGTGTCGTGACTAACTGCGATCTGCGAATAACGTGCGCGAAAAAATCTTGAATATCGTGATACATACAAAAATAAATGAAGTGTTAATCTTCCGTTCGTTGAAGGAATTAGAGACAAGAAGAACCTATTCCAAATTTATCTATCGATCATTCTTATAAGTACATATTATTTTACACTATTTTTTATTTTACGTAGATCAAAAGAACTTGCACATGAATAGACATTTTTATCGATCAATCTGAGAAGATTGTTTATATCGGTCAACGATATTATTTACACGTCTTATCGGTATATCGTAAACATGAAATAATAATCTCGTTTTTAAATAGATGTTTTAGTTAAATACAATTATTTTAACCATCTTAATAAAGTACTAATCTTTTCTAACATTTTTACGATTCTATATTGTATTATAAATTGAAGTGCTTTTATATATCGGGTGAATTATTAAAACGAAAGATGAGTCCCCTTCTTGTAAAATTGCATAAAATCTTTAAATATAATCGATAAATAATTTAAGAAATACTTCAGCATAGGGCCAATAAATAATGTAGCATTAAGAATTAGCGTGACTATCGTCGAGGTATCTAACCACGCGAGAAACGTATATATTTACCAACACATTTACATTTTAAATTTCTACCAGCAGTAACATCGATACGAAATCGAGACGATTCAGCGTATTGTAGGCGAGAAATCGCACGTTTTCTGACTCAACGAAGACTAAAGACCCGCCTCAACGCTGTAAAATTCTGCAAAGGGGAAATGTCTCGATGACAACGCTCACAAATTCACCCTACAACCTTGCCCTCTTAGGTATAATTAATCCATTATTTTATTACTTCCGAGTTTTGTAAGCTAAGGAAACGGATAAACGGAAAATCATAATCTAAATAAGAAACATTTGTATTACTTATTTTTTTACTTAAAAACATATTTAATGAGACAATTCTACGTGTAAATAATATCAACAATCCGTAATAACAAATTTCTTTAAAAATCGTCAAATATATTTTTTCCAAGTGACCGTATTCGTACGAACCGAACTTCACATTTTGTGCGCAATTCTTTTTCATTGAAAAAATATATATTTATTTATTAAAACAGATCACGCAATATTTACAAAACATAGAATACTGCAAGTAGAATTTTTTTTTTATATCTATGACACTTTTTGATAAAAAGCGTGGTATAAATACAAAATTTGCAAGAAGGAGTGTTTACTACTGAAACCATATTTGCTGACCAAACATATGTTATAACTGAAGGATGTATATTTAAGAATAATAATGCAATAATTATTTATAATAATTCCACTGTTGTTAATATATATATATTGTAGAAGTTGCAATTATTATATATTAACCAATAGGATAAATCTTTTCTTATTAAATATGTTGAGCATTATTTTTAACTAATATCGCGATATTATTTTCTTCTTTAGTAATTTATAAATACAATGACCATTCAATCCCAATTGTTTCGAAAGCTTTTTCTAATTGTAAGTCTATTAGGTACGCTCCTATAAATTCATCGTTATTGAGTGCTCAACATATTGTACATTCAATGTTTAATTGGATATTGCATATATCGTTCTCGAATATTTATATTTCAAGCCGTATTGGTTATCTGGGATTATGTTGTTTTTGATACAGAATCGAGTGAACATTTATTCAAGTGTATTTCGAAATGGTTGCTTACGTTATGTTTATCATACTTCTTTTATTAATGTTACTTCTTTTTTATCTGAATGATTTATACCAATTTTCTTGATTTTAATTAATTTCCCTACACCTAATACATACATAATCATTTTCTCTTCTTTTGGTATTCTTTTATTTACTTTTATTACATTTAAACAAAAAATTCTTACTTTCAAATCTATTATTTCACTCAACAAAATATATTTTTATTATCGCAAAATTATATACGTTTATAATTTCCTTTTTTTTTTTTTACTTTTAATTTGTCTAGTATACATTTATTACTTCGTTAAATTTTATCTTCATATTTCATGTGCGATACTTTAAACCAGTAAGCTACTGAAATCCCTGTGAATTCCATTTCTTCGTAACCTTTTTAATGCAAAACTAGCGAAATGTAATTCTTGCCGTTCTCAAAAATTCTCAATATTTCAAGTACTATAGAATTCGATTGTAAGGCTAATGAAAAAAAAAAACAGAAGAGAGCGGTCACCTGCCGAAATGATTATGCATCATTATGAAATAAATCTGACACGAGATAATATTTTAAACCCTTTCATTACTATGGATGCAGCTGAAGTTATTCGTGTGAATTATGGACGCGTGCATACAGTGTCCGATTAAAAAACTTCTACAACGTTACGATTACCTATTAGATTTTTTTATTAAAAATCCTACGACGCGCGGTCAAATTTTAAAAAAGATTAAAAATTATGGTCAGCTTACGTTTAGATGTACTTTGTCCTTATATCCATAACTGCATATATCTATATATGTATATATCATTCTTCAGCACTACACACACTCGCTCACATATGCATATCACTTGCATAAAAAGGAAAAACTCACACACGTATACGCGACGCGACGCGAAATAAATGACCTACTTATATTGTTGTTCCTTGTTCCGACGCTCGAAGAAGACTAACGAATAATTTGAAAAACAAGAACGAAATGTATCGACAAATACCGAACATACACGAAGGTCAAATACAAATACAACGATTCATTTCTAATGATAAATTTTAATTATAAATATTATATATATCTGTAACATTAATATAATAGTCGAGTAAGTAATACTAAATTGTTGAGTAATCGTTGTTATAAAAAAAACTCACTTTTTTATTAAACATTCGTCTCTCAAATCATCTTACGAATACCTTTCTTATGTACTTTATGTGTCTTATGAAAAAAACAAAGGTATTACAAATTCAAAAGTAGGATGTTAATGTAATGAAAATATCAATCATTTAAAAACTCACAATATTATGACCATATCATTTAAAAGATACTTCGAAACGATCGATATCTCCTGTCGACAGTAAAAATTAGCGTGACTATCGTTAAGATATCGAGCACGCGTTTAAGTACATTAGCATGCAAAATTCTAGCCAGGAACGTAACATCGATAGGATATCGAGACGATTTAATGTACTAGTAGATGGCAAACCGTCTTTCTAGATTGCAAAGATCTAACAATAAGGACACGCGCGTTAATCACCAGGCATAACAGCACGAAAGGAAAACATATGACCGACCACTTAAACCCAGACGTTTTCTCTTTCCTTCTTGTATTAAAGTCCCGTCACACTGTTACAACTTGAATTAAACATATTGATTTATGTTTAAAATATATGTCATTTAAAAAAAATAGATTTATTACTGTTACAAGTTGAATTAAACGTACTAATTACATATGTTTAATTAATATATTTATTCAAAATTTGAGAGTTAAATATTTTTATTTGTACATATTAAAATTTTTTTATGTTCATGTTGGTCCTTACTTTCTATTCATTAAACATGAATAATTTAAATATATTTGTTCAATACGATATGTCTCATTATTATTCGATAGAATAATACGTATTTTTATAATGTAATTTCATTAAATGTTTCTTTAAAGAACGTTTATTAAATAAACAATTTAATTAGTGTTGCAATATTATATTAACGTACTACCAAGATGAAAATTATTTATCTATACCTTGCTTTTTCTCTTTCAATTTCTCTCTCTCTCTCCTCCCATGGGTGTGATATTCATACGAAAGACTAACCAGTCAAAGTGATAAGATATAAGTTGGCGGCCACTAACCATCCACGATTATTTGCATAATATAGGCTCTCGTTATATACGGCCATTAAGCACCGAGCTTCCCTCTTAGAATTTTCTCTTTTCTTCGTACTCATATCTCTTTCATTTTCACGATCATTCCTCTTCGAATTCAAGCTGACGCTTTCCAAGCATGGCTCGACGAACGAAGAAACGAGGAGTTTACAACTTTTTCGCAACCCTAATACAATAGTTTTATTGTTCGTTGGAAAGCAGAAACTAGCCATCACGTACGTACCATTTTTACGTCCGCTCGTTCCCCGAGTCGGGTGGAACCCAACCAGATCAGGTAATGATACGTGCGTAAGTGCGCATGGTTGCCGTGACCGGAAGATAAATTCGAAAATCCCGAAGGAACGTGTGAGAAAATGCGAAAAGAGAGAAGAAAATAATCTGTGAGGTCAACTTACGTTCGGAAAAATTGTTTACGAGAAAATATTATGATACGATTAAAAAACAATTATACTTTAGGTTGGTGGAAAAAAGTTCGAATAAATTTTTAGTGTGAAATAAATTTTGTATAATTAAATATTTTTACATTTAAATAATTTTTATTCAAGATTATTCGAACTTTTTTTTTTTGACGGAGAGAAAAATAATACAGAAAGAGTTAAACATTTTTCTTTTTCCTTTTTTTATTTATTTGTTTGTTATTTCTTTCCTTTTCCTTTTACCTTTTCTTCTTCTTTTTTTTTTAATGTACGAGCACGGTATGGGAACTTTAGTGAAAATGATAATTTGAATTTTCTTTTTTTTTTCTAAAGTGGAAGAAAAAAGATACAAGGAAGCATACGATAACGTAGAATCCTATTTGCGTTTAACGTATTTAATCTCTTTTACGTGCAGTCGACTATAAATGCACAAAAAGAAATCAGCCTCGTTATCCATGTTACACATAGTAGTATGCGTATGTATATTACTCGCTATTTGACGTATTCATTTTCCAGTTGTGCTTTTCCTTTAGGTAAAATGCCACGAGAAGCTCTATAACGACTCCCTTTTGGAGCTAATCATCTTTTCTCGTTAAATTTCTTTCGTAGAATGAAACTTTATTAAGCGTAAGATCGGAATAATACCTAAGTTCGTTGCAGCTTATATATTGCGCACACGATTAATATCAAACTAAAATAATTTATCAAAGTGTGTGTATGTGTGTGTGTATAAAAAAAAAAACATTCAAAGTATTGTCAGAATACACACGCGGAAAAATAATGTTTTGCAATGAATAAATACAAATAAACAGAGAATATTAACAAAAAAATAATAATAATAATATATATTCGCGAGATTAAATGTATTTTAAACGCGTAATACATGCAAAATATAACTTGGGTGTTCGTTTTAATTGCTAGGTGTAGTCCAAATTTTGATATAACAACGATGTTTGAAATAATTGTAAAAACGAATATTTTTTCATCATGTTTTTTCCGAGGGGGCCTTTGATTTCATTTCTTTTTTTTTGTATGCGTGTGTATAAAATTTCTCTTTATGTACCATATCATTGAAAAAGAACATGACAGATAATTATAATTTTTTACTTTTTCATTTTTATCACCGCTAATTTATTCTATTTTTTGTTGAATAATAATATTAACAACAAAATATGTAACAAAATGCTATAAATATACTTGGTTGTTTTTCTTCATTTAATCTAATAGAAAATATTAAATTTTATGCTAATGTATTAAATAATCTCCTATTCACCATAATCTTTAAAATATCATTCATGTTACTAAACAAGTGTGTACCACCTTTACCAAAAAACTTACAACTACGAAACACATCACTTCGAAACGTTGTTACGTTCCTTCAATCGTATCTCTGACGTACTATACTTCTCACCCTTTTCGAAAACGCGTCAATCAAAACCCAAAGATTCGACATTGTGCTTGTACCCTCATTCTTAAGTCGTATGTCTACTCACCCACCCTTCTCCGTTGTATTCATCGACCACGAATAATTTAGGATAAATCGTGGTTACGTGGTTGGCAACTAAGGTACATGCATAAATAAATACGCACACACACACATACACACATAGTCGATGAAATTGGCAAGGACTAGTTGGACAAACAATAAGATATTCAGGATGGAGAAAAAAATAGAAAGAGAGAGAGAGAGAGAGAGAGAGAGTGGGTGAAAGTGGGTGAAATTTAGGTATGAAAATTGTACTAATAGAACAATGTAAGTATGAACGTGCCCTGTTAGAAACACGTTGGAATCCATAAAGATCTCATTCTACGTACAATCCTAACCATTCAAGGTAAGCACGTCGTTCGATGTTGTTACAAAGCTTGCGTTTTGTTGGAATAAAATAGCACGACTGAATTATCCTCTTTGACGGGGCGAGTCCTCTGGGCACAATTAATCGGACATGGTTGTCTCGACGCTTACCCGCCAACGACCAACCCAATGGGTGACTCCAACCAACCCTCTCTCCAATCCAGTCCGACCCTCTTCCAGCGTTGGCCCTTCGACCCTACGGGCTAGAAAAGGACTCTTACTCCAACATCGTTCGCGGTTTTCTCTCCGGTATTTCCCCGTCCTTTTGCTTTTACGTTCAAACATAACGGACGTTCACGAGAAATGGCATAAGAGAAAAAGAGATAAAGAAACAAGCTCCCGCCGAGTCAACGAAGTTTATTATTTATCTACTTTCCAAATCCTCTTTTTATCTTTGCCCTTCGTCGTTTCCACCACTTTTACTCATCTCTCTGTACCCTTTTTTTTTTCTTTGTTTGCTTTATCTCTCTCTCTCTCTCTTTTGTTTCCTCGTTCTCTTTTACTCGAAATCTTTGTTTCTTTTACCAAAATTAGTTAACGGAAACAATACTCAGTCGGTAAAAGCGAAGCACTAATTAGAGAGAATTGTAACGATCCGTGAGTCAGCTAGCTACATCACTATCATCCTAACTCATCAATTATTCATGTTAGTATGTCTCTTGCATATTCTTCCACGCTTCACTTCGACCCTTTATGAATCATCTCTTTCTCATTTTCCCTTTGTATCAAATGAAGAACCGTATTTCACTCTTTTAGACAATAATACAACTCTTTGAGTCTTCTAACGGACTAAGGTCGCAAATAAGATTCGCGAAAAGGAAGAAATTATTAGATACTATAATTATAAATATGGTCTCTGGAAGTCTCGCTGTGTGTAAAAGGTTTGAATTTTCTAAACAATAAATTTGTATTCGTAAAGCTTTATTAACAAGCTCAACTAGAAAAAATCACTTTTCCTACAATATTTGATTTTAATTTATTCATTCTGTTATTACTATCATATATTAAGTTTCGTTAAATATACAAAATCATTACGAATTGAAATAAAAATCTAACCGTAGTAAATAATATCGTACCTTTAGTCATAGTATTTTATCGATACTATATCGTCAACGAAATAATAAATAGTATAGAGAGATTTTAAGTTAGTAATCGATTATCGTTTAAATTTTTCAAGGTTGAAACAAAGCTGTATACTCGTAAGGGTTACCATTAAATGATAGGCGGTTTGTACCGATCCGATAGATGCAAGTTTATTTAAGAGATGCATGGGTGAAGGTTGTTTTCTGGTCAAAAACCGCAACACCAGTTCGGAACGAATAGTCGATATTCTGACGCCTATAAACTACGATGGTTAAATAAGTAGAAATAAAAAGGGAGAGAGAGAAGGAAGGAAGGGAAAAATAAAAGATAAAAAAAAGAGAAACGATTTGACAAGTTGTTACGAGAGAGAGAGGTATATTTGCGGTAAAATCGAATGGATTTTTAATGAACGTTCTATGTAAAATAACAAACTGAAAGGACAGTTGAGGGATGTGACTATAAAAAGGGAAAGACTGGTGAAGGTCTATAACGAACAATAAAGAATTCTAACATAAACTCAATCCAATATGTCGTTGATAAAGAAGTCAATCTTGATACTCGATAACAATGCCCCTGAGAATAAGTCAACTGGGAGGAAAGATTGTTGGAAGTCACCTATAAAGGATTAAAGCGGAAACTCTATGATCGAAACTGTGTACAACGCATTTGCATTGAATATGTTTGAAACTTTACGACAATAAAATAACTTCGACAATGACTAAATACTTCCAACTAATGTAAATCTCGTTCGATACAATTTCATTGACAATAGAATTGATTGAAATTAAAAAACAATGTGACTTTTTGAAAGGGAAATGACGGAACGCAACACCAACACTGGCTCGCAAATACACAAATGCATACGCAAACGTACGTACGCGCAGGCGTGCGCGCGTCCGTGTGTGTAAACAAATACAGAGGCTAAATTATCTAATTAATACACCTGGAATATCTATTAGATTGTTTATCTTATTAAATATACTATTCAAAATTAGTCAAATCAAGATGGATAATTTTTAATACAAAATTCCTAATAATATGAAACTTTGAATAAGAATTCATTTTCAACGTTAACAAATTATTCGTTTTTATCTGATAAACAATTTTCAATGTGTGTATCAAAAATTGTAATAATAATTATTATTCGAACAAACCTATAAAAAAAATTTCCATCAAAACCTTTTCATACAAATGATTGCGTATAGAACATATAATTTACTCGTTATTCAAATTTTTCATCTTACCCTCCATAACATCTATTATATAAACAGACATAATAGATACATACATACATACATACATACAAACGTACATATACTAAAATGAGAAAACGATTGTAATTGACTTCACGTAGAACGGTATATGGTTGGTTGGTATCGTGGATTTACAGACAGGGCGGCAGCCAGCCGGGCGGCCGTAAATGCTAAATTATTTACCCTCCTGTCTATCCATACGTTAGATGCCGACCGACACGTGTTGCATGCTCGTAGATGTTTGTCTTCACGAGTAGTCAGTCCGTACCGCAAATTCCAACTGAGTTCTATGATTTCTCGAGATCGGTCTGACATTTCGACCTAACTCCTACGAACGATCCTCAAATCCCGTTTGTTACTTCAATAATAACAACAATTTTTAATATTACGTAATATCGATATTTTTTATCTGTCTGTCTCTTCCCCTACCGCCCCTCATCTTATTCTCCTATTTTTTTTTCTTTTTATATAGAAATATAATCAACG
The DNA here is from genome assembly GCA_023678845.1 of Mischocyttarus mexicanus. Lineage (NCBI taxonomy): Eukaryota > Metazoa > Arthropoda > Insecta > Hymenoptera > Vespidae > Mischocyttarus > Mischocyttarus mexicanus. Next base: position 37,495 of record JACGTP010000215.1, on the reverse strand, counting down.
TATATTTCGATTCACGAATCTTTAAGAAAATCTGTTAGCTAGCTATTCTAGCAACACATTGGCCCCGAAAGCATGAATAAAGTTGGTCTCTCTTGGTATCGAAAGGTTCTTGACATTTGTATAGGAACTTTAAGGAGTTGGGAAAGTTCTAGTCGTCCTGGCTGTCGACTGGGAGAGAGAGAGAGAGAGAGAGAGGAGTCGTTTAAAGAAAGAGAACCCAGAAGAAGAAGGAGGAGGAGGAATCTTAATCTATTCGTCCTAAACGAAAATGTTGAATTGAACATTTTGAATTTACACAAAATTTGCAATTTATACTACCTCTGGTATTTTTTCTTTTTCTTCTATTTTTTTTTTTCTTTCTTTCTTATCTCGAGTTCCTCGAAATTCTCCCAGGGGTTTTTCCTCGAGTCGGTTACTCGGTTAAAAACCTTTGATGAATCTCGGCCGCGTGATCGCCTACATAACCTAGAGTCTATAGTTACTTTTCTGAGAATTTCAGCACATAAGCAAGCAAGCAAGCAAGAAAGCAAGCGAGTCGGTTCACCCCAACTTTGACGAGACATGTAACTCTTGGTTGCGGAACAATGAAGAGGTCTACGAACGCCGGTTTTATTTCTAGAAAAATCATGAAAACCGTATTATTCAGTTTCGCGGAAATAATCATCAAATGATTACGAGAAATACAGTTGGAATATTGAAACTAGGTCGGGTTAGAGCTTTAATACTTGATCTACTCTTTCCATCAGTTGTTGTGGAAGTTAGACTCTTCCCTTTCAACTGGGTTTCATGCTTTCGCATTATACGATTTGTCGTGCTAAACCAAAAGAAAACTAACCAAACTTTCTAAATTATATCTTAGGAAACGTAATAAAGTATACGGGTGAAACTACATCCACAATTATCAATCTTTAAAATCATTGCAAATAACTTTGATACTTTTCTCATATGGCTTTTTTATTAGCAAAGAAAAAGAAAGCAAATAAAGAAGCGTATAGGGGAGAGGGGGAGGATGGATAGGAAAAGAAAAAAAAACACACACACACTTTACCAACGAGTGTTCTCTACGTCTATAATGAAAATCCTTATATTCGATTACTTTGTATTAGAAATTTAAAATGTCGGTCATAAGGGTATATACCAGGTGTACCAAACGGTCGGGTTGGCCGATTTATTAAACGTATGGGTTGCAATAAATTTTTATTTTACTTCGAGTAAAAACGATAGAACGTTTTCGCTGTTAACGGCGATCGAAGAAAACCCAAAAGGCGGCAAAATGCACACGAGGGTTCGCAGTTAGTGCAATAAGATAACTATTCGCACATACGCGAATTTAAACCATAACCGTAGTTGAATTATGAAGCAGTATTCGATAAACGTACACAAGGTTGTGGAAACATGTTTGTATTCAACTACGAATGGATTCCTCCCATTGGTAATGGTAAGGATGGATAGATGTGTAGGTGCAACGTTTAGACACCTGCACTAACTAAAAAAAGAAAGAAAAAAAGAAAGAAAGAAAGATAGAGCACGGTGCCAGGTTAACAGCTGGTGCCAGTTTAAAATTACGTATCGTCTTTGTAGTTCAACCAAATACGTACATCTGCCCTGTCTAGGGGGAAGGGGGAGGAGGAGAGAGAAGGCAAGGTTCCACTTGGCACGCCATATTAAGAAGTGCACAGTTAATTATGAAGATAATTTCCCGTCATATGTTTGGTGTGTGCTGCTACTGCTGCTGCACATAAAAAGCTTCCGACCACAAACATATGTGAAAAAGAGTTTCTTTACCATGAAAGCCAATCTGCTATTAAACTCGTTCATACGACTTTTATTACTCCCGACTATCGAGTCTTTTTTTTTACATTCAATCCTTATCGATATAATACGAATTTTAAAATAAATTATACCTAAAACTCTATGATAGAACAACGTCCAGGATCTAGGAATATTAATCGTTGAAACGCGAAACAAGTAGGAAAAAAATCTGGAACGTCAGTTAAAAATATAATTTAATGTAATGTAATGTAATTTATTGACTGATAATAGGACAATTCTCCTAATGACCAAAAACAATACAATTAATGTACACAAAGTGTGCATAATAATAATGTGGCCTCTCTTATAAACTAACTAAAATAGATAAATTAAAGTAATACAACGAAAAAAGAAAAAGAATAAAAAAAAGAAATATGTTAAAGAGTTCTTTTCTTCATTCAGAAACATAAATTCGTGAAAAACAATCGACGTAGAAACTACCGTATAAAATTTCCCTTTTTTTTTTATTTTTTCCAAGGAATATCGTCCTTTTCTTACTTTCTTTTTATCTATTTTTTTTCCTCCTTTTTTTCTTTTCTTTTCTTTCTTACCACCTTTCTTTCTTTTAACACGGAGACGACACTCTCTCTCTGTGTGGCCGTCATCGTAGCTCTGATTTTCTCCTTCTACTTTTCTTTTTATCTATCTTTTTTTCTTTCTCTCTTACGAATAACCCCTAACACACAATCCCTTTTCTAAAAAAGACGGGCTGGGTCGTACGAATACATTTTTCAAGCTGTCTAATTATCCCGCTCTTGAAAAGGCCGACGCTATTCAATTTCACTGAAATTTATTCGCGAGATCGCACGCGCTCTAGTAATTTTTAATAATACCGGTGGCATTTTATCAACACCCTCCCACCTCCCTTACCCACCCTCACCCGTATGTGTGTGTGTGTGTGAGTATAGCGTACGTCAACGATGTAATATAACACCATGAAGAGTACATCGAATTTTTCTCTCATCAACCACCAAACATTACAAAATAATCTCGTCCTTCTCCACTGATTTTTCAAGAGATTGCCAAAAAAAATTGTTTAATAAAAAAAGAAAGGAAGAAAAAGAAAAATTGATTTCATTAATTAAATAAAAAGAAATCATTTAGGATCGATTTCTGCGAATTCGACTAGATTTCGATTTTCATAAATCATACTCTCTCTCTCTTCCACTCTCAGTTGTGTAATTTAACTCTCCAATTGAAAATAATGAGAAAATATTTTAATTCAGTTTATCAAAGATACTCGGATATAAAAAGGAACTAATTAGAAAAATCAACACACACGTAGGGTCGCGTGAAATATCCACTTAACGATAATAACACTTCTGTTCAAAGTTTCATACGGTTCGTATGGTTTAAAATCATATCAAATATTTTCGATAATTTTAATTAAAAAGTTATGAAGTCTTCTTCTTTGTGTCCTTTACTTCATCATAATTTTATTAACTATCGATTTATTTATAGGAAATAACTTTAATGTTATTAAAATTTATCGATAAAGTTAATGGAAATAATTAATATAACATCTAATCTGAATAAATAAATAAATTACATTAATAGATAATATTTTCGTTACCCTTTATGAATCAACGATAATTTAAATATATATAAGATTTTTTCTGAAGTACAAAACGATTGGAATTAATGATCACTTAGGGATATATAATCACATGTATAGATAAAAACAAGTAATTGATCTCATTTGAAAGTGGTGCAGAAGCAACATACATACATCATAGTAATTGGTTCTATCGGGGAAGAGGAACCACCTCGTCTCCGGCAAATGCAAGAGACTTCCGATAGTATCGATTACAGATTCAGATAACATAACAGGCTAGCTAACGATAATTATCGCCCTTTTCCGTTTAAATCTAGGTGAGTGATTTAATCAATCGTATAGCTTATGTATGTACACACTAAGTAAGTATGTGTATACATGTATATAGGTAAGTAAATATGTATAGTGTATGTATACATATTATTCGTACGCGTTTCGGTCTAATAAGTACATGTATATATGTACGTATGTGTATGCATACGCAGGTGTATACTTACACATGCTCCTTAACCCCACGTTAGAGAAGGTTGATTAAGAAACTCGATGATCCATCATCTACTAATTACGCTACAGCCGATGAACACAAATCCAAAAATCCTCGCTTCGAAGTATAAGAACAATAACGCTCCTTCCGATATACTGTTCACTAGAAAATCATTTTAATTGCTTGCAAAATTACGTATTTTCTTTTTACTCTTGTTTATGTCGTTGATTTGTCAATTTAGGTATGTAGGTAGGTAGATAGACAGGTAGAGGTACGTTTGTAGGTAGGTAGGTAGGTAAGTTGGTACATATATCGTATAACAACGAATTGTTATCGTTTGATAGAAAATCTATATTTCCCCAACATTGCCAATATCAATAAATTTCCTAAACCATTGTTATTTTTATTATTTTTATTATTTTCCCTCATTGAAAATGATTAATCGTTATTCTTACGTGAATAATAGATTTTGTAATTAAACGATCTGTTGGTTAGCTCTCCCCCGATCAATCAAACGTATACAAAATAAATTCGATAGGAAATATTATTGTTGTATCTTCCTGTTTTTTTTATATATACATGAATAGCAATATTAATTGGGGTACAGGAGGTTTTAATTTACTTGTGAAAGATAAAAAAATAAAATACATGAAAATTTAACGATCAAATGTTTATATTCGATGAAATCAAAATTTATCAATTGTACTTCGCTACGAGATCAAATCAATTTACATTTTGTATTGCATACTATTAAAACTGACATTTTCGGTGATTTTCAGAAACCAATAATTTCAATTCAGAGATAATCTACAATTAATCCCTATATCAAAGAGATTTATTTTTCTAATTATCACAATAAATATATATCGCATTAAAAAAATACGAAATTCAAATAAACAATCGCGTAAAATCATATCAAATTTTGATCGTAGATTGAGATAGACTAAAAATTTATCACAAAGTTGTAGCAACTCATGTATCCGTTCAGCAAAGTGCCGATCAACGTTTGATATTGATGGTTCGCCAGAAAATCGTTCAAAGAAATTAAACAAAAAGAAAGAAAATAAAAAGAGAGAGAGAGGGAGAGAGAAAACTAGTGGCGTTAAAAGTAATCGATTCTCTTTGTGATCGAACAGACGAATACGAAATTAAAAATTGAGTGCCTGAGGGGAATTATAAACCTTTCTGACGTTCGATACCACAGCTCCATGCCATCTCTATAAAGAAATATGAATTGTACTCTTAATGTTCGTTATATTATTACAAACTTTATATACGCAATAAGGATCATTTATTTCTGTTTTGATTCTGTGTAATATTGTTTTCATCTTTCATGTCATACTTCTGATATTGTAAGGGACAAGTAAATATTAATTTTGTACGATAAAATAGAAAAATTCATTACGAATGATGATTTGTTTTTTTTTTATGACAAAAATTCTCCGTATATTTGATTAACGATTAAAACCAATACATACGATACTTGTTAACTTATTTTCAACATATGCGATCGATACGATACGGATTTGTGATTCTACTTAAAACAAATATCGAAATTAAGCTACGATTTTGTGGGAAAAGTCACGCACTCGCGTGATCATTCGCAGATTATCCAATAGATACATTTTATTCCATCGGCAAATAAATTAAACGTTATCGTTGCACTTTTTAGAACAAATATATACTATACAAAAAAAAAGACTTTTTTGAAGCCCCTAAGTCATTAAAATCACAGAGTCAAAAACACACAGGTCCGGGGGCATTAATAAAACCCTCCGTATCTATTCCAACGTGAGCTCTACATTTCCATCGTGATCCCTTAGGAACATAGAATTTAATGCGAAAAGCAAAACGACAGCACTGGATTATGACCCTGTGTAAACTCACCTTGGCCACGGTATTCCTAGTCAGTGTTTTTTAACGAACTCTAATGTCAGCAATTCGTAAAAAGTAAGGGTGAATAAAAAATTTCGACACTTCCAAGACGACCGTAGTTGATGTCATTTTGCTTGCAAATGTACCAACATCTGGAATTTTCAATTATTACCCATATCCTCCCCAAGAAAAGTTGAATATTATTATTCTTAAAATTATAATATATTACCGAGGTATAAAAAAAATTTCAGTAATGTATATTTAATATGATAAATAATAAATTTAAGTTAAGAGATTTAAATGAAAACCCCAAAAAACAAACGACGCGATAGATTCATCGAGACATAAAAATATATTCCAAAACCATTCCGGCACCAAATTCTGAGAGGAAATATGTCTATGTTTCTTATAAAAATTTAACGAAAAAAAGGTCAGAAGAAAAAGCTTGGAAGCTCGAAAGATCGTAAGGGAGGCATAAGGGGTGTGTGCATTCTAAAAATAAGAAATAAAAATAAAAGTTAAGGTTCAACACGGTGTGTGTACTCTCCTGTGGTCCGAAGGCATAACGGACGAGAACGCATAATGAGACTTCGTGGCGACAAAGTCGGTGTGGTGGTTTACAAAGAAATCGTTGCCCAGATCGTGCTCGTACGGTCGTCGCGACACCTATGATTTGCAACGAAACAACCCTTACTCGGGCTTCACGCTAAGGGTTTGCAATAGAAAAGGGGGAGAGAAAAAGAGAAGGTTCGCGTGAACGCAAACGACAGAGCTCTATGATGATAGGACCACTCCTCCTCCCTTCTCCCTCCTCTCTCCTCCTCAACCCTTCTCTTTCTTTTCTCTTAGCAAACTGCAATTCACAGCCGTGTACGTTCTACTCACGAATCACGCACAGGCACAGTTGTTACATACGGGCACAGACAAAAAGCTTAGTACCTAGATGCGTATTACAGGTGGAGAAAGAGAATAAACGGTGGATAGGGTAAGAGGGGAGAGAAAAAGGAGAAGAGGGGACTCTCTCCTCGCACGAGATTTTTGTGGTCGCGTGTGGCATTGCATGACGCCTGTATTACCCACGGCATGCCACCGTCTTTTCTACCCCTGCCAAACACACTAATGCTTCTGCCGATATTACTCGACGATTTCTGACCGCTTCTAGGAACGACGCCATTTCAGGGTGCAAGCAACGACTGGTGCCACCACCACCACCAACATCACCCTCTCATCCCCTAGTCGTCGCCACGACCGATGTCGCCAACGATATGTTTAATGGTGCACGCAGTCGAGACTTTTCTCGTCAACACCGTTCTCAATTGCTTTATGTTACATATATATATAAATTCTTTTTATTTCTTTTTAGGTATAGGTATAGGTTTAAACGATATATTGATTATAATATCCGTGGTCAATAATTCGTTCTGATAAACAATCTATTCTAGTGCGATAGACCTTCCCCCTTTTATCGAAGTAATATTGAATTTCAATCAGACAATGTCCATGATTATATGTATAACAATACTCGTCTCATATCGAATTTTCAGATTTCATATCAATTCGTATTGATTGTAAATAATTATTAAAATGATATATTTATGATAAGGATAATGTGCAAAAGAGGTATTGCATTTAAAATGTTAAATATTATTATACAGGAAGAGTAATTTTACGAATCATAATATAAAGTAATATCTTGTCGGATGATACCATTTTTCGTATTTTTAATTTCCTTCCAAAGAAAAAAGAAAATAAAACGTTCTCGACATGTCTATGATTTTTCGCGAAACTGTCAACTGCAATATCATCGACGATATATCTCATAAGAAGACCGAGATAATTTCACGATAAGGGTAAGCTATTGAAATAAAAAAAAAGCGGCGAGTAACGTTAAAATAAGTTGTTTCAGCATCTCTTCGGTAAGAAGCTTAGAGATTTAGAGATTTTCGTGGACGAGCAATTTGAAATAGTTTTTCGCGCTGTAAATAAGGACCCACCGGGTAGGTAGTAGTAAATCCCATTTAATTTTCGGCGGAAGCTCTTTACGTAATAATAGAAATTCACAGGAAATGGTTTTCATTTATTTTCTACTTTTACCAATATCGCAACGGGTATATAAATTTGATTCTATGCGAACAGCTTTTACCATTCCGATCGTGGAGAGTCGTTAATCATATGCTAGTGCACTTTTCGAGCTAATATTATAGTCATCAAAGATCCTCTTATTGCAAGATCAAATCTATAATTGGAATATCAAATAGTCATTGAAATTGAATAATCTTTGGAATATCTATTACTATCAAAGAGAGGTCGCATTTCCTTTAACCATCTTTCCGGAGTCAACACAGCATACGATTTTTATTTTTTCCGAATGGGTCACCTATTTCATTTACTAATAATGCTCAAAAATATCTAATATCTTATAAGTCGAAAAATATCTAATAGATTTGACAAATTACGATAGAAATAAATGTTCGATTAGTAAAAGTACTCGACCGGAATAGAATAAAATAAGTATTTGTGTATATCTGGAATCGAATGAATGAAAAAGAAAAGAGACGTATAAAAAGAAAACAATGTATTCGAAGAAAAAAATTAGGGTGGTGCAAAACTTGGGCCAGTCGTGACGGATTTCGCGTATAATCTAGCACGCGTGTAGACCCATTGTAACGAGTCACATGACTAATGCAGCAACGTGATTAAAACTTTTCCCCGTAATTTCTAGCATATAAAAGTTCACGCAAAAGGGAATGGAGTTAGAGAGAAGGAAGACCGAGATAAAGATAGATAGGGAGAAAGAGAGAAGAGCAAACCTAATAAAAGTGTGTGAGAGAGAGAGAGAAAACGAATAGAAATAAATACGTAAAAGTTGTACCGTGAGAAAATCGTGGGTGGCTGGGTGGGCAAGCTCAGGGGACAAGTCCGTTCTACGTCCACGGAGTTTCAATCTGTTTCACCCTGTCCGTCCTGATTCCCGAAAGGCTTAACCCAGACACGTCGAAGTAGAGAATAACGAGCTTCCTAGTCGTTTCTCTTACTCGCTTTTCCTCCAACGGTTAATTCGTCCGGAAATAACTGTCGAGCCGCAATCGACAAAGCCAACCTCGGTTCTGATCAATATTGAATTGTCCCTATGACGCGTAACGACTTATTCTTGTAAATGAAGAAGACATCTAACCACCTTGATTCGATCTTATTCTCGACGAATCGTATTAAACTTAAATATTCCATTTTCTTACAACTTCTCATACTTTATTCTCTTTCTTTAAAAAAATCACGAATATTGGTTCTTCTTTTAATGTATGATAATTTAAAATAAAACTGATTTAATAGGGCGTTAACAATTGGAAAATATTTTTCCCAATACACCATCGGCATATATCGTGGCTATGAATTTTAGGTTAACGGTAGGCGATATATCGTGATTGAACTTTGGGAAAAGCCATAGATATTCCTCGACGTTTCGTATTTCATTGTTAATTACCCGCTTACGTTATTCCGCCTCTACGACGATCTTCCGTTAACCGCAAGAACTCATATTGCAGTTTTATAAAATGATGAAAATATAATTATGAAGAAAGAAGTATATATATAAATAATTAAACGAGGAAAAATGAGTTAGGGGATAGGCGGGCTTTGGGAAGGGGGGAGTTGTTGAAAGGATGACACGAGGTAAAATAGGATGAGTAATTAAAATTCGACGTAAAAGTCGCGTGTTGCGATCGTTAATTATATCAGACTTTCGAGTAACTCTAATAATCGATAATAAGCGGCGAACTGGCGGAAAGGGGTCGGGACGGGACTGGACGGACAGTAGTTGCCTTTGTGTTTTGGGGCCTGTCAAATGGTTCTAGTTAGCGACTCAAAGCAGACATCGAAATCCAGAACATTCGACGCGAGTTGCACCGAGATGAGTCGCTTCGTTAGGCACTTTCCGCTTCGAATGAAAATAATTACCTTTCTCTGCCGTAGCAAATAGAAGGTAAGCGAATTAACGACGCTTATACAGAGAAGAAGACCATTTGCATTGATGCATATGCACGTGGGATAAAAGAAAAACGACGATAAATCAACGATAACAGACTTTTTCTATCTTTTCTATACATGGAATAGGATGGGAACGATGTGTCGGTAAATAACCAGAAGCCTATAGGCTTGTCCTGGAGAGAAGAAACAAGATGAGAAATAAATTGCTTTTGACTTGAGCAAAAGGGTCCTCCTTCCTCCCTTCTCTTCGAAGGAATCTCATTCGATTGACGACAGATCTGAATATGCGACAATGATCGATTTTCGAATGATGAATATTATCGATCAAACGTTCTAATCACATATTACTCTCATAAGATAGATAAAAATTACTTTTAATTTCTATTTTTTAGTTATAATAGACTCGGTAAAAAGATGAAAATATAAAACGTAAATATATGTTGAGATAAATGAATATAAAGCAGATATCCGTGTGTATGTGTGTGTGATAATTAATTCATTTGTATTATTAACTGTTTGCGATATTTATGACGATAATTACAGCGCATCAAACTTTAATCGTTATTAATAACATCGAGAACAAAACTGATATATCGCTGGAAATATGCGGCGAATACAATTTTCTGTTTAAAATATTATTATTATTATCATTAAAAAAAAAACGCAAAATGAGTTTAGTTTATTTAATAAGATTTTAACAATTGGGATTGGGAAGAATTATTAATAAAATATGTCAATTAGAATCATCGAATAAAGACGTCGAAAAGATCCAGGAGAAGAAGAAGAAAAAACAAAAAGTATTAGCGTAAATTTGTCTTATTAACCGAAAGGAGCTTGTACAGATCAATTCGTGCGATTAATAGCCATGACGGTTGTCGTAAATTAAGTATATTTCTCGTCTAACGACTTCTAGCTAATAGAGTCAGGCTTGGAAATCTTGTAGCAGACGCGATTACAATTAGTAAAAACGCGATTAGCCGAAATGGTACGCCGATGTCAAGATAAGTAATCAAGTCCAAGTGGTAGTGTTAATTATAACTCGAAAATTACCTTAACGAACATACTAATTAATTCAATTGTTCTTAGTTCAATCATCAAATTGACTAAATATGTAAATTATTACATTTTAATTATGACAGAAGATTTATGATTAGAGATATTAACAATTCTGATGTTAGAAATATCTACGAGTAGAGTTAGAAACACGACTATACGAATGATCGTTTCATGATTTGCGTGGGAAGGTATAACTATAGTCAGCCTAGACCATTAGTTGGGACGTAACCTAATGCATCTGTCCCTAATGCTTTCGAACATTGCTTTTACATAGAACAAAGTTTAGGAAGTTTGTAACGTTCGACTAGAAAATTATTCAACTTCGTGCTATCTTATCGTGTTTACGAAATACCTTTGAAAGAATTTCAGTTGTTTTTTCTCTCTCTTTTCTCATATTTAATTCATAAATGATTATTTTTGAAAAGTGAATGATTAATAAAAGAAACGATTAAAAAAGAAAGAAAAAAAAAACATTGATAATTAGCACTTCGTAAATTAAATTATTTACGATTGATTGACCTTTAAAAATAGATATATATTATATAATTAATTCGAGAGAGAAATTCTTAGAATATTTATGACGTAACGCGAGAAAAAAATAGATATTCATCACATTGATATATTTGATTCTTAAAAACGATACGACGTTTGACCTAAACGGAATTTATATAAAAAAAGAAAAACTAGTCCCCTCCGTGTGTCGATATAAATTCGAAGAATATTTAATTTCGAGGTTGTGCCAATTAATCAAAGTAAAAATAACGGAAGAAGAATAAAGAGAGAATAAACGATAATAGAATGGAGTAGAAAGTCAAAAAAGAAATAAAACCATTGGAATGGGAGCAAGGAAAAAAGAGAGAGAGAGAGAGAGAGAGTGAGAGGGAGAGAAAAAAATGAGTGGAAAAAAAAGTTGTACTTGCCGTTGTTGGAGGGTGAAAACCAAAAGGCGTGCACCGGCAATCGGGTCATAGAATACGCCATTGAGATTTGTGACGCCTGACGGAACAGCCAGACACGTCGAGAGTGCACTGTCGCCTTTTTTTCCCTTCGTCCTAACCACCCACAACCCTACCACTCTCTCTCTCTCTCTCTCACATATATAATACACACACATTCTTCGCTTGTTGGGTGAACCCAACACACTTACATACATATAAATATATATATACCTTGTGTCTCCATAAATATGCATTCCGTTTAATGAGACGCCTGCGGCGCGTAGTAGATCGCGTTTTATAGGCGGATTCAACCATACCGTACCGCCTGAGATCTACGTGTGTGATTTGTGTATATACGTATGTACGTACGTATGTATGTATGATCTCTACTTGTGTGGTGTATGCAGATCTGTGTGGAAGAACACGACAAGCGTTGCCATAATGGCATTGAATTTGCGCATCGTCCCGTGCACGCGTCATCGCTTCATTTCGACAGAACATTCCGAGAGTATCTCAAGCGTCATCATCCGAAGATGCTCCTTTTATTTTCATTTACTATCTCTATCTATCTCACTCCCTCTCTCTCTCTCTCTCTCTCTCTCTCTCTCTCTTACCACATTACATTTATTTTTTGACTTATTTTTTTTCTTTTATTTATCTCTCCTTACATAAAGACAACCGATTTTATGATTATCAACAGCTGATCGATCCTCATTAACATTTCTTAAAGGGTCCTTTTTTGAATCCATTGAGAAGTAATCCTTATCGATCAAATCATTATTTTCTGTGTATAGAAATTCTCCTTATTCTATGGAAATATAATAATAATAATAATAATAATAATTTATAGATATTGCCGTTTCCAATACTAACAATTTAAAACAAAAACACACTGAAAAAATATAAAAATACATATCGCTAGCAGACGAAATTAAACATTTAGGCAAAAATAAGTATATTAATCTTTTAAATGATCGATATAAATAAAGGAAACATCTCGGTTAATAGTAATTTGCACGAAGTAACAAGGAATCGTGGATCCTAAACCACGACTCGTGGCTGTCTAGCTAGCTAGCTTGCAAAATCCATAGCGTTTCGTAACTCTAAGGAGCCACTCAACGCGAACGAGTATAAAGTATCAAGGTTAATATCGTATTATGCAAAACCGCTTTAAGATGAACTGCAGTTATATAATACGAAAGTTGGATGCCCGCTGATAGACGTTGAAATGAAGTTCCATACTTACACCATGAAAACTGATAAGAAACGAGTAATCAATTTTCTTATATACGATGCACAAGACAAGCCAAAGGAAGAGTGGTAAAGAGGAGGGGATGAGAAGTAGGTAGAAGGGGTGGAGAAAGCAACGGGGTTTTGATAATGTTGATGTACCACGTCGAAACTTTCTGTCGTTTCTGTCGCTTCCTCTCTACTTTCCTTCCAGAGAGGGGGGAGAGTTTTCTTTTTTTTTCCTTTCTTTCCTTTTTCATCCTACCCCGTCTTTTCATCTTTATCCTTCTACACGACTTACATTTCTTATTTCTTTTTCTTTTTATTCTTCTTCGTCTTCTTCTTCTTCTTCTTTTTTTTTTCCTCCTTATCTTTTCTTCGTCAATTTATATCTTGATATCATCGACATCGCAGACCGATAATTATAAGATGAGTTGCAGTCTTAGTTTGTCGATGACGTGATCGATCGTTTGTTGTTTAAACTTATCTAGAACTGAGCGTAACGAATGGGAAAGAAAGAAAGAGATATTGAAAGATAAGAAAATATTTAACGATACCTCCTGGTGGTGTCTATAGATATATATTTATGAATTAAAAGTTTATTCGAAATGAAATGTCTATGTGTAAAAAAAAAAAGAATAAAAGTGAAGACGTTTTTATAATAACGTAGGTAGTAGTTCTTAAAAATAAAATATTGTCATATTTGGAAAACTAAAGAAAATTTCAGATTACGTTCATAATAGATTTTATCGCGAGTCGAAAGAAAAAAAATAAAACAAAACCGTAAAGAAAAATTACTTGGCATATAAAAATTGTTTAATCATTGTATTAGTTACAAATTAATGTCATAGGATAGATAATATTTCGTTTCGAGGTAAGAGTAAAGGATGTTCGAATAATATTGAATTATTATTAAATAAACAATATGGTAGAAATTTGAGCATATTTATGAATCGACCATCGCGTTGAAATTTATACCAAAATCTTGCGCGATAACACGTATCGTATATATATATTTATATACATATATGTATTTATTTACACATACAACACCATGGACTGACATAACGATCGTTCAATTTTAATTACGAGCCAACGTGTCGAACACGTTCGAGAAAAAGTCGACATTTTTGATCGACGGCTAAATAAAGAACCGGTTTAAATACATCCGCTTGTACCGGTGTTGCATTAAACCTCGCAAACATTTTTTACAGGCTAGCCTTTCCACAAACTTTTTTCCTCGTGATAAAGTTATCAATAAATTTCATAAACTATATAAAAATATATACATTTGATCTTAAATGTAATCGTAAAATAAATTTCTTCCTATTTTTTTAATTAGTCCCACTATAATAATTACCAGAATTAAAATATAATTCCTTAAAATTTGTTACAATTACACAATTAAAGTCAAAGTAAAAAAAGAAAAAAAAAAGAATCAATTTTAAAGTACTATTCGAATTTGTGAACCGTGAGTTATTAGACATAAAAGAAAGAAACAAAAGGTCTAGTTGAGCACCACTCGAAAAGGAAAGTATACAGATAAGTACTTTAAATATCACTCACAATGAGTATCAAACGAAATAAAGAGACTCGATAAGAATCACCACATGCGTGACTCCTGTTTCGTCGACCCTTCTGTCAATTTCTACGAAACTCTTTCGTACGAAACAATCAACCGTAACGAAAGGGGTTGTAAAACAGAAAGAGAAACAGAAAGAGAGAGGGATTAAGAAACTAAGAGAAGAAGAATTAGAAGAAAACAAAATCAGTGGAAGACAAAGAGAACGAGAGAGAGATATACACGTATAAAGAAATAGAGAAAGAGATTAGAGATAAAAAAAGGAAGAAAGGGAGAAAGGAGAAGGGTGAAAAAAAATCAAGTCAATCAAAGGGTCCGGTAGTAAAGTTTTTCAAAAGCGATCTATCCAATGAGAGTTCGGACGTTATTTGAGAGCGATATCGACGTGAAGGAAGATTCGCGTGTTGGGAGGAATGTATGTATTTCTGTTTGCGTGTATGTGTGTATATGTGTATGAGAGAGAGAGACAGACCATCGTGGCGGCTCTCCAAACGTTTCACGGTTCCATAAATTTCAATGCATTATCGATCGTGTTGAGTCGCGTACAGTGCAACGCATCTTTACGCGTTTGTATCCCTTTGCTCCTTTGCGCCCAAGTATAAGCGATCATATATTCGTGTGTATATTTGTAACAACATTTTCTAAAATTAAAAAATATACACAAAAAGAAGAAGATTGAATAAAGGAGCGTATAATTTATCTACAAATAGAATCCTTTGAAAATTTTGAATTTTTAAATTGAAATTTTCAAAATTAATAATTATTTTCCAAAGAAGGTTTATGTTTCGTCGATCGATGATTATTTTTAATCTGACTAACAGATGTTAATAAGATAATACCGATAGTGGTACAAGTTTTACGAATAATGATATCCCTTTTATTTTTTAAATTACGACAAGTGATTTATCATAATGAAAGAATGCAATTAATTAGTATGCATGCATGCGTTAGCTCGTCGTGTGGGGTGTGTCCTATTAATAAAAACAAATCTTATTTAATAAGCAGAGAAAAAAAGCGCAATCAGCGTTGGCTTGTAATTTATTTCTTTATCGCTCCAATGATCGATTTATTCAATGTTGTATTTTCTTTTTTTTTTATAACGATATTAGATATTCGTTTTTAAATTTTAATATATATTACCTTATAATTTGTTAACCACGTCTATCTATCAATAATTTCTACAAATTATTATGATTACATCGAATTTATATTCTTACGTTTAAACTCATTTCTTATCCAGGAGACATTTTAAAAGATTATTTGGAGATAACGATTAGGGGGAAAAGAAGAAGGTTCGATAATTTGAAGAAACCATTTTTTTCTATTTTTTTTCAGTAAACATACAAACAGCTGAATAATTCTTTTCTCAAATTAGCAAACAGTTATTCGAATTGAAAATATTAATAGCCTAACTCCAATGTACGTGGTTGATATATACAGGAAGGGTATATACAGCGTTGATTTACTTCGGATAATATCAAATTACGATCGTTGGAGATTGTCGAAGCGAGATCGTGCCTGAGAGATTATAGGAGTCAAAGGGAGAGAAAAGGGAGAAAGAGGAGTTGAAACGAGGCTTTACGACGAGCACGACCCACTCTCTCTTCCACTCTCTCCCACCCGTCTCTAGAATTCTCTGACCGTGTACGCGAGAGACGAGAATAAGGGTTGAAAAGGGAGTCATTTGTACCACGAAGCGCGAGCTCCTCCCGTCGTTCCTTTGCTGCTTGCGTGACCCCGTTGTCGTTCACACGCTCGCCAAACCCTTTTCAACTTCCTACTCGCGCATAGATAACTTTTATTTCCTTCCCCACCCCATCCCCATACCGGTTAGTGATCCTTGATTGAATCCTGGTTGTCCCGGACGACGAATCGTTTCAATCCTTACGATCGATTTAACTTTCTCCGATTTTAACTTTATTTTTCTTTTTCTTTATCTTCTTTTTTCTCTTATTTCATCATACCGCGTTTTTCTTCTTTCTTTTATTTTTTTTTATCTTCGTTGTTGATTGTGTTCTACTTTTATATTTTATCAAATGACTTTAACGAGTTCACGATACCCACTAGCTTTATATACAAATATGACGATTCCTTCTCGGCCACGTAATAAACTACTTTATTCTTAAAATGATCAGTGACAAATTGACCCTACGTATTAACTGTAATTAACTATTTTAATATTTCAAATTTCAATAATTTAAAATCCAAAAATATTTATCGCAAATATACTGAAAGGTTTTTAATTCTTTTGGTTATATTGGTGTATCTGATTTTAATCAGCAAAGTTTTTTAAGTAATTCGTTGGTTTTCTTTTTTTTTCGTTATATCAATCTTCTTATATTGATGCATATTTTTAAAGACCAGTGTCCTCGAGTCAATTACATTCTCCTAATAAACTTCTAAAGATTATTTAAAAATTATTATTATTATACACTTGGAAAAAAATACACGGAGATAATTTCTAAAAATAATTTCAATAAAAATATGGATAATCCACATTGCATAGAATTCTTTGGAAACAAAACGTATTGACAATAGAATCACGAAAAAGAAAAGAAAATAAAACAGAATAACTGTTTCTTGGTTATATGTGTTTTATTTTCATTCTATATTTGGTAAGTTTTCCTTGTATCGTTGCTGACCTACATAAATTCTTGGAATCGGCAACTTATGTTAGTCGAGACAATTGCAAAAAAATTGTTTTCCTGCATACTGACGTACTCGTCGTCGAGTCACGTGTATCTATAGACACTATTGACCTATAATAATTCTCAGAATCGTCGCGACTTCAGATTGGTTAGCATTGTACATAATAAATAAGATCGATTGAGGGATCTATAAATGAGCATATCTCAGCGATGTAAAGTCCCTCACAAATTTAAAATTAAAATAATTAAGATAATAAAGAGTAACGTCATTTTAATTCAAAACTAAATGTGAAATATATAAAAAATAAATGATTCATTAATGATTCTATAAATAAATACGTATATCAAAATTTTTTGTATATAAATGATATAATAACAGTTAAGAAAATTGATTGGAAAGTTTTGAACATTGACGAGGAAAACCTTTTTCTTCAAATAAATGTGAATTTGACTGAAAACACACAAAAAAGATAATCGAAATCACATATTAACGACCATATCGCTTCACATTACGTTTCATTATTATATAAATAATATCAATTTTCAAAAATAAAATGTTCATCCCGTTTAAATAATTGACACACTTTCTGCTTATTAAAAAATACAAATAATTTCTATTATTTAAAACCATATCTCGAAATAGGAAAAACAAAATAATTCGTAACAAGTTTGAAAGCATTAGTTGACCGGTCGGGTGACACATAATTAGTGTTTTATAGTTCTTTAAGCAAGATTTATTGTATATGAGGACAAGTAGAACGATGTTATAGAAGATCACGCACATCTATGGTGTGTGAGATTTAATTTTATGGGATAACGAGCGCGCGATAAAAACGGGGCCCGGCTAAAAAAAATGTTTTAATGCTCACGTCACGGTAAATATTGCGAGAAAATATAGTGAGACATCGCGAAAATATGTAGAAAGGTACGGTAACGGAAATTTTTGTCATATTTAACGAGGGGGCAGAGGGGGAGAGATAGAAAGGGGGTTGGTTGGTTGCATTGGCATTCAGAACGGTACACGCGTTCGCTCATTTGCCAACATTCTGTGATTCAACGAAGCTCGAGCTAACATGATTTAACGATCTGGCGCTAGATATATTTTTCTTTTACATACATCTTGCCTTGTTATGTGTTAAACATTATAAAGACAGAAAGATATATGTATACGTATATTACAGGTGAGAAATACGTGTACAGAAGTATATCTAATAAAAGGATGGATATGACATTTTAACATTGTGAATAATAATTTATAATCAAACATTGTTTCTCTAATATGTTGAACGTAGAAATATATATGTAGAGAGAGAGATAGGGAAAAACAAAATATACGTTTCTTCTTACGCATTGAGAGAATTCCTTTGCACGAAAAGTTAATAAAATTCAGCACTTTCAGCCAGTTCTTGAGACACAAATCGGAAACAAGTTAGTATTCAAGTAGCTCTTTATTTCCCACTCAACGTCAAACTCAGCATCTCCTGTTGGGTGGGGGAAAAAGGAAGCATGGAGGGGAGGGGGATCCTTAACACACCCTCGAGAAGTTCTCTTTTACCTCGGATCTCTTTGATAACCCTACGTAGCAAACAAATGGTTGGATCTGTTGAAAAGAGATTGGAGCCAATCCACGGTAAACTCGAAAGGCAGAGCATTCGAAAGCGAGCACCTCGTTACGATAGAGTCACGCGATTCACTCTCTTCTCTTCGTGGGTCTTTGGACCGAGAGGGAAGAAACTTCTTCTTCTTCTTAACAAACGTGACCGCTGAATGCTGCAAAGAACTTTAACGACGAATATGACGGCCGACAAGAGTTTATACACGATAGAAAAATCTTGTCGCGAAATTTTTTTCTTTCTTAGAGTTATGTAAAAAAAAATTTTAAGACACGAACGAACTTAGTTTGCCAAGGGACTTTTTAAAGGCAATCGTACAAAAATATTTTCATTATTGTTACGAAGGTAAAGTTATTTTTCTGGTTATTAGAAAATAAATCAAGTCAAATAAAATATAATATAATATAATAAAATAAAATAAGAAATATAAAAAGGAAGAAAGAAATAAAGTAACTTAGACAGTATATTAGACAAATGGTCGTTCGAGTAACGTATGACTATCACATCTTTTATGTAAGATTATATTCGTACCCAAGAGGCGTGCGATTCGACGAACCGTAGGGAAGTGAAGGGTAAACGATGAATTTCTCCCTCGTTGCTCTCTCTCTTTCTCCCTCTCTCTCTCTGTCTCTCTTTCTCTCTCGTATCGCGTGCGAGCTACGAGCAATGAAGTAGTACAAATCCGTGTTGAGTCAAGCCAAGAGAACAAGAACACCAAGAAGGAAAAAGAGGGGAAATTTGAGTGAAAGATGATGCACTTGAGTTTGAAAGAAGCTGAGATACGTGCGCATTGCTCTACGTTAAACAATGCACTTTCTACGGGAAAAAATCAAAGGGAATTGTGATGTTATATTAGATTCAGAATTCTTATTGTTTGCTTACGTAGAGCTTCCAATTTTTCTATTATTATATATCCATATGGGGAGCTAGAATACGTGTTGTAAATACAATAGAATGTCGGAATATTGTAGAAAGAATTTTTGAATCATTTGTTATCACACGCAAAAGTATTCCACGCGAAATATTAGTCTATAAAAAAAAATCGACATATAAACAAAATGAATAAAAACTAAGTAACCGAAAATATGGCCAGGAGTTGATTACTGCCAGATAGTTTATGTTATTTTTTGGAAATCACTAAAGATAAACAGCCAGTTGCTTTTTTCGGAATGTTTGTTCTAAAAAATATATTTGAAATTGTTAAAAATAATCTTTTGTTTTTGTCGATGAAACAAAACGGCTCGTATAAATAACCATTTTATTTAATTATCTAATAAAAGGTGGAAAGAATATTTTTGGATAGTTGACAAAAGCCAAAGCTTAAAGGATTGTCCGTTTCAGTGTATAGATTCATATTAAACGTTACTCGGAGATTTCATTTTTCATAGATTCCCGAAAGGGTAAACCACAGAATGATTGAAAACGATTTGGAGACAGGATACTATCACCGAACGCGAAATCGAAGACGAATCCCGGCGGACATGACCGCAACGTAACGACGCTCGTTTAAACTGCTACTGCTGCTACTACTACTACTACTACTACTACCACTACTACTACTATATGGGAAAACTATTAATAAAATAGTCCATGCAGAATTAAATCTTTAGACTGTCCGGTTCGATGCCCATAAATGTTTTGTTCAAAATTTCTCGTCAGGTATAGAACCTACCTGGTAGTGGTGATGGTGATGGTGTTGGTAGTGGTATAACAATAGGACAAGGTAAACTCACTAAAATAATATTATTACGTATTTTGCGTTTTATAATTAATACACTCTCACCGCTAAACTCGTCGTTTCAACGAACAAACGTAATTTTACTTTCGGAAAATAACATTGCTCGGAGGACTGCTACGATATTTCGTTCGAACTAAATTTTATCAGAAATCGTAATGAGATATCCTATCTTCTTTTTTTTTCCTCCCTTCCACCTACGCTCTCTCCCTTTTACCGCTGTTTGTATTAGCTTTTTGTATATCTTTTGTTATTTTTTCGATTCTTATTTTTTTTATATATACATTAATTAAACAAATAATGATAAATTATGTACATAATAACGTACTAGAATATGAAGAGAATATTATTCGTAGAAATAATTATTTAACAGAGAATGAGAGAGAGAGAGAGAGAGAGAAGGAAAGAAAGAGAGAAACAATTTTTACTATTCGTTATAGCAGAAAGTCATGGCACATGGATCGTAAATGCACTGGCTTTGTCAGGTAAAGTGGAACCTATAGGATCTCATACATAGTGCACACGTATTATATACGTATGTACATGTGCTAACTTATGTAAGGCTCGTACAGTTCGCGACTGTAAATCAATCTTGTGGCAATAGACGTTTGCCCGCGGCAGTCGTCAGCATATGAAAATTAAAACGATATATCACGCGAAATCTGCTTAGGTGTGACGCAGCTTTAAAAGAGCATTACGCATCTCTTCTCCTTCGACGTTTTGCATTTTGCAGATACCGAAGGAGAAGGGGAAGGAGGAGGAAGAGGAGAACGACGAAAAATACCAAGCTTTCTTTTCTGACGAGCTTTAACGTTCGCGAACGCTGTTGTTGTCAATGCTTGACGTTATTCAAAGATATTCTGTTGAAACAGCTGAACCATATTCTATAATACACGTGGAATTTGAAATATAACGCATATGTTTGATAGAGAAAAAAAATGTTATAATTTTCTAAACATATTATATTTGTTTCGCGAGTTAATATTTGTAAATTGCAACAAGCTTTTTATATCAGCTTGATTATTTATTTTCATAGAAATAATTTTTTTTCCTTTTTAAATAAAAATTGACAATAAATAAAATCATGTAAATATAAATATAATATATATAAGATAAATATAACAATTAAAATTATATAAATACCAATTTAAACATTTTCATATTATTTAGTTTCGTATATAATATAAGATTATTAGGAGAATTGAAAATATAATTCTAATCCAAAAGTCTTAAGAGGTTACCCCAAAATTTGTATACGAAATTTTTATCTGGATAAACGCAATTCAGATGCATTCTTTACATAAGAAGAAAAAAGTTTTTTATAACGTTATACGCTGCAAGAAAGCTTTTTTACGACAACCTACGAGTTTTCATCCCATATCCTTTGTTATCCACGCATCATTGTTATCGAATTTGTTGGGAAAGGTAAACAGACTAAACCTAAGAAAGAGTCGATTTTTAACCGCAGGCACTTTCTTATTCATCAAAATCTTTAGTGAACAAAATATTATACCCATATATTATTATTATTATTATTATTATTGAAAAACTAAAAATACTTAGATATTTTCTTAATATTTTTTATTCATTTCCTTGTAACATCATTTTCTATGAGATAAATTAAAGAACACGCAATTATAGCAAATTATTTCATGCAATATGCAAAAATATAAAAACTTATGTTATCAACTAAAATATGTTTCGGAAAGGGAACGATAGAAACGAGGTCATGGATATCAAACTGACAGTCGATGAAATTCCCTATTTTATAGAAATTGTATAAGGATTCGAAAATAGTCAGCGATGTCACCAAATGTTACGAACTGGGGGGACGGGGGATAAAGGGAAGTTACCACGACTGTGTGAATTTATGTAAATAATAATCGATTTTGTATTCTTATTATTTCGTAAAAAACGCAAAAGTCTATTTAAGAAATCATAAGATTATATCGTTCAAATATAAACATTTCTGTAATACGTCAAAAGATAATCATTGAAAATATATATTTTAATTGACATCTCTTAAGAAACAATTAAATGAATTCGTTTATTCTGAAATCATAGAAAAATAAATAAATAAATAAATAAATAAATATAAAAATATTTTTTGTGAAAATCACTATTAAATCCAATCTTGTTTCATATAATATTATCGAAACTTCTTATGTCGTCGTTAAACGTTGAAATAATTTGCATAGGACCACAAGTAACGGCAGTACAAGGGGTAAACCGCAAAAAGGGCAAAGCGTGTTTACCAAGATCGTGTATATGTGTATGTCTCATGTGTGTATATGTGTATAGAATATTATCTCAAATATGAGAATTGTTTCTTGGTACACGTGCATCTACCTAAGTACCCATCTACATTAAATGTTCGCATGGAAGTAGATTCTACTAGCGATTTTGCTTGTGGAAAACGCTACTAAAATGGAGAATCATGATTTCTTCATATATTATATAATAAACCTGATACTCAAAATTAAATTTAGAAGAAAATTTTGTCTCATTCTACGATCAATAAATCAACATAATTTACTTATTCATACTCGAATAAAATTCGGTCAAACTGAATAAATGTTTCTTCGGTTTGGAGCGTACAAAAACAAAAGAAAAATAAATAAAATATTGTTAAACTCCAAAACGGAGTTAATTCTTTCTTTTTTTTATTACGTATTATAAAATTAAAAGGCATGAAGTACCTACCATAACTAAAAACAAAAAATCTCATAAGCTAGAAACTCAATACATATATCCTTTTAATTTTTTTACAATTTTTCATATTCGTTGTACAGGTATCGCTGTATAATAAACAACACTCGTAAAAAAAATAAAAATAAATAGACATAAAAATAAACAGGAGAAAAAAATAAAAAAACATAATTATAACCATCAACGACTTCGTAATTCGTATATATTCTTTTTCTTCGCCATCACAAAATGATTGTATCCTTGAAACTTTTTACCTAAGCTTCATTTTCGTTTAACGTTTCCCCCGTACTGAGCTCGTGAGTGATCGTTTTCAATGACGATAGAATGTAGTAATTACAAAGGAGTGCTTAATTAAAGCCTCGAGGCTTTTCGTTTGCAACGAAAATTGCAATTTGCGCAGAACTTAGAAAAGGATTATGATATCTCTCTCTCTCTCTCCCTCTCTCTCCCTCTCTTTGGAAAGTATATGCATTCATGCGGATATATTTGTACATGTGTGTGTGTGTGTGTGTGTGTCTGTGTAGGTATATATATGTTTGTGTATATCTGTGTTTCAAGATAATCTTACAAAAAAATTATTTCTACACGAAGACAATCATCTTTTTTCATTAAGATTTTAATTATTGAAAATACGTGTAATCCCATAAAGAAAAATCTTTTCAAAAAGATTCTTTCTAAGGGAATGAACTATCGAAAAGAAAATAAAGAGGACAAAGTATAGATATTTTATCTAAAAACTATCCTTAAATATGTAGTCGTCAATACTCTAAACCTTTCATTTAAAAACAATTTAACCGGCGTTCCAATTACTGCTTTAACGTACCCGAAAAAGAATCGACTTTGCAAATCTATTAGATCTATCGACCAGTACACTACTCCTTCAGTTTTAACGAGTTATTTCCCGGAGTTACAAGGAATTACCTAAACACCACTCTTGCCACTGGCATAAGAAAGCTATGCTAGAATTTTTATCGTCCTGTCGTGTATCGCTGTGTCACGGAGAAAATTGCCTAAAAGAAAAAAGAAAAAAGAAGAAGAAGAAGAAGAAGAAGAAGAAGAAGAAAAAACGAAGTGAAAAGAAGAGAAAAAAGGTAAAGAAAGAGGAAATATTGCAAAGAAACGACGGAACATGAACCACGTTATTATACATAATACTAGAAATGGTTAGTTTACAATGCGAATATCAAACTAGTCGTCATGACAAACTTTTCAGCTTATCTATGCGTAAATATGTTACGTCAACAATAAGGTAAACCTTCTTCAACAAAAAAAAAACAAAAAAAAGAATATTTAAACTAGTTTGTGCGTAATGGTAGTTAAAGAAGCATTAATTTTATCTTCCAACCAATCGCAAAACGATACCTTCTAGAGTGATTAAAAGTGATAGGTGGATAGGTATCGTCGATGAAAAAAAAACGTTGCTAGCGATGAAAATAACAAATTTTCAGTCCCTCGTACCTTAATCCTATTTCACTCGGTGGAAAAAAAAAAATTAAAAGCCGTACACGAGGCGCTTTGCCGACATTCTGGTAAACCCCGTCTGTCTGCTGCGTTTCAAATAATTCAAGTTGCATCTGCCGATCTGTGGGAATTTTATTAAAAAAAAAAGAAAAAATTGATGAAAGGCAAATCACTGTGTGAATTATTCTTACAATCTTTTTTAAAAAAAAAAGATATAATCAAACAATCTGCATATTCTTTAAAAATCGATGAAAGTCTATCGAAAGAATGTAAGAACACATACAGAGAGAGAGAGAGAGAGAGGGGCATGCAAACGGATCTCGGTTCGGTTGCTTTGTTAGATCATTAATTCATTGAATAAACATCCTAGTCTTTGATCCTTGTTATCGTATTCGTAAGAGTCATTCCAGCGGGGGCTTTAGAATGGCAAAGATTGTCGTTGCAGGAGCCTGTAAATGGTTGAAAAGTGGCATAGTTCAAAGTAATGATAGGATAGGTATAGAATATATATATGCAATATACCTATGTTATTTGCAAATGTAAATAAATGTATATATAAGTCTCTGATATTAGAGAGAAAAAAATAGAATGTACAAATAGAAAAGATAAGGGACGTAAACGCATGGGTAGCCTCGGAGACAACGCGTTACATTATAATACGAGGAAACAACTCTACGGAAGTAATGGGAGGGAAGGAAAAAGGGTGCCGTAATTACGATGAATTTAACCAACAGACACGACCAGGGGTCAAGATTCGTATCCATTTTCCAACACCTTTGCTCTTTTAGAATCGACCCATCCTACGATTGTTATTCCCTCATTTACAAAACCTCGAAGTGGTGTGGACGTTAGTCGTCGTTAGCCAGTCTCTGGCTTCTATACTTTTACCTTTAGCGTACAACCAGTCCCTTGTACCTTTATCCTCCTCCTCCTCCTATCCCTACCCCATTCTCCAACAACAAGAATACGCCGTCGTCGGTGGCACGTGATTTATTCGCGCCCTGTACTGTGACAATGAGATGTTATCTGTAACGGCTTGTGGCACACTTCCACCCCTAAGTCCCAACCCTCCACTGACCGACGAAAGGCACCCTAACCACCAGCCGCCACCTACTCTTCCTTCCTCTCTTCTCTTTCCACCCCCACAATACAGCCTATAATATATTATAACACGGACTCGCTCCCTTCGTGGTACCTATCCGACGACCAAAGGCCTACTCCGGGCTTGTTTATAGGTACCACCTTACGCTCACGCCATTCGAGATTGCGGAAGCGGAATGCATTACGGACAAAATATGCTCACCCTCTCTCTCTCTCTCTCTCTCTCTCTCTCTCTATGTCTGTCTGTCCCTCTTTCGCAGTTCCCTTTTTCCACGGTTCTCCTTTCGGAAGTTCCACCGCTCTAGTGTACTCGTATATTTGGGATGTACTTTCCTAGGTAACTAGGTATAGTTACTAAATTCAAAACTATTCCTTCGGAGGATTTAATCTTTCTTTATCGAAGAGTTCAAAGAATATAGATTAATGTAGAAAAATGTACAAGCTTTATAGATGATTTGTTATTTAAGACTACTTTTTCTGAACAATTTGATCTATTATTGAAATTATAAAGGTCATCAATTATTTTATAATAAATATAAAATTAGCAATCGGTGAAAAAGCATTTAAGAAAAAAAAGCACGATGCAATAAAGAAAAAAAGAGTAAATTAGTTAACGAACATGCTTTCTCCACTGCGTTTCATCTGCCCACAAACAAGTTTATATCGACCCTGTAGATATAGAAAGGTAGGCGACGTTATAGTTTCATTGTCTGCGTGAGTCTGTTAGTCCAGTTTTGTAGGTAGGCGCCAGCGTACCACCTTTTCAGCACGCGATTCATCTAACCAAGATTGCGGAAGTAGAATGCATTACAGCGGAATAACTCCTCCTTGTGCCAGCACCGGTTTTCTTACCATCTACTTCCTACGAATCATCGATGTAAGTGGAAAAGACGATCGATCGATAAACATCGTCACGTTTAAACTCTTTTATTCCCTTAACATAAAATTAATTAACAATTACGAAAAACCTCGGATCACAAAACTCTAACATTTTAAACAATATTAGGACTTTCTATTCTTCACCAACATAACACGACACAACACACACACACACACACACTCGTATAAAAAAATTAATAAAAGAGTATATGCCATATATAGAAAGATTAAAAACTTCTATCAAAATGTCTCGAACCTTGTGGGCGGTAAAATAGCCGATCCAATGAAGAAACG
Source organism: Mischocyttarus mexicanus (assembly GCA_023678845.1). Lineage (NCBI taxonomy): Eukaryota > Metazoa > Arthropoda > Insecta > Hymenoptera > Vespidae > Mischocyttarus > Mischocyttarus mexicanus. The sequence continues at coordinate 10,539 of JACGTP010000215.1, read as the reverse complement.
GCAAAATTTAACTGTAACTACAGTGGTCCACGAGGTGCCTCTGGTCTTCGCCATCTGCCTACCGGCTAGAAACCATTGCCAGATGCAATAAAGTTGCCTTATCTCATCCAGCTGTAGTCCAAATGGTGGTCGAGATTTTAAATTCCGACATACGGAAGAGACCGGGCGAGCGAGCAAGGAAAAGAGAAAGAGGGAAATACAAAAAGAGAAATAGAGAGAGAGAGAGAGAGAGAGACATGCAAGATACGAAAGATACGAAGAAAGAGGTAAAAGAGAAACTCGACTCGGCAGTGGTCCAGCCGGACAGTCCTGATTCAGACAACCCTCGTGAGCGCCTCCAGCAGTCACGTTAAAACGAAACGCGACGTTTCCCTCGGCCGAGATCTCATACTGCACTCACAAGCTCTTTAATGACCTCACGGGTACGTGCACGATCGTTATTTTTACGAGACCACGTTAAGCAAACGATCAACCAGCTGGAGCCTTGTGTATCGTACACCTTCGGTGAAGACCTATTATAGCTTAGCCCGATGGTTTCTTTTCCTCATCTTTTAAATGGACTAAAATAATAATAGGGTTTCTCAATTTTTTTTTTTGAATCAACAGCCAAACCACGTTGGATTACAAGTTCCCGTCAAATCTGAGTAAAGTCAAGTAACGTGAATTATTAAATGGATGGGTGACACGTTCGGAATAAAACAAAAACCATGAATTGCTGATTTCATAGAGTTGGTAAAAAAGACGTGTGATATCTCTTTGGTAGAATTGAATAAGTGTGATAACGTGTTGTTCGTTGAGAACTGTCTTGAACTCGTGAAAAAAGGGAGAAAGTAAAAAGACGCATGTAATAGCTGTTTGGTAGCTATTTTATACTAGTTTGTGTAGTATACTATTTTTTATAGCTAATTTCATTAATTCGAAGGATGACAATACTTGTACATCTGTATTTACTAACACATTACGGTTATGATTATTTTCCTTATTTACTCTCGTGCCAATTAACTTTTATTAAATTTTCGTTTGTGGATTAATTACTTTATATTTGTACGGAAAGATTATATGCAAAAAGTTTTGTTAACAAGTACGGTGTTATGTGATATATTTGGTGAAGATATATCATGTTTCTTCATTTACGGTATATTTGTATAAATGAAACTTATGAAAGCAAATCTAAATTCATCGTCACTATCTTCAAGACCATTGCAATCGTAATTTTAAAGAAAGAAAATTATAATTCTATACATTATTATAGAATAAGATAATAATATGTACCGAAATATCTCTCATGCACGTGAATAAATTCAGGAATAATAAAAGCTCAGGTTACATACAGAATAAACATGACGTTCTAGAAAGATTTCAAAGTTCTTAATTGAGTTTAGACATGTTTGGATGTATGTAACATTTAAGTTATTTTTATAATCGAAATGTAAATTTTATAAAACCAGCATATGCAATGTAGCATTCTTTGATATGAAATATTTTAAATAAAGTTCTCTCTTTCTTACTTTCTCGATTATTTTTTCTATTTAGCAAAAGAAAAGTACAAATTTATTCTTTACCTTTATTCCTTATCATTTAAAAGTCATAGAAGAACGAAAAAGGATAGGAAGGATAATAGAGAAGGATAACACCACGGAGTATTTCGTGATATCGATCCGGAATCACGGGGGTCGTGGCACACTTGAGATTTACGATGCGGCGTTTCTCGCATGACAACAAAACGCGAGAACGGATGCATCATCGGAGCTGCAATGTGTAGCCCGCATTGCGACTTCCAATGAAAAGGGTATCCTTCATAGGAGGAAGGTCCGTCTACAGAGGAAGTTAGGACAGACGTATCAGAAAGAATAAGAGAGAGAAAAACAGATATTAAAAAAGGAAAGTGCATCAAAGTGCAGTTGCAGTAGTAGTTCAACATCGATGTTGTGACAGGATGGAATTTACAAAACTATATGATTCAACCATAGAAGGTTCTAACATTTTAAAACCTGGAAAAGCAGTCTAGAAATAAATACATTATTATACCTGTATTATATAATTAATGAGTTTAAACTTAATCTAAAAAAAAGCATTATTTTAAACAATTTAATTAAGCAAATAGGAAAATATTGTACCGAAAATGCCCGTCACTAAAAATCGTACGTGTTGGGATATAATTGTAAAAAAAAAAAAAAACAGCGAAAATATCCGAGTTTTTTCGCATTTAACTCGTCCTTTATTCGACTGTTATTTGAATATTTTTAAGCATTTAAATTAGTTTAATACCACATTAAATTAAGAATAATACAAAGTATATTTGTTTTAAAATTACATATATATATATATATATACTTCGAACAAAGGATTTCGATTTAATATTTTATTGGATAAAAATGTTCAATTCATTCATCACTAACCACTAGTAAAACGTTAAAACAATCCTAATTATAATAAAGTACAGTACTCTATTGTTAATTATACTTTGAATGATTGTTAATTAATCTAAAGAAATGTATATTCTACTCAGAAAGTACGAAGTATATGACCGACGTTGTGTCCTCTTCGAAGTACACCGATAAACTGACATGTTGTCATCTGTGAAAGTTCTTTTATTGATTATTGTATACGTGATTTGTTTATGTGATTGTTCCGAGTTTATACGAGTTTAATATAGCTTTCCAAAACAATAATGGACCGTGGATTTTTATGCAATTGCATATTTCGTGTAGAAAAAAAATAAAATAAATAAATAAAATCGTTCTGGAATTTAGGATAAGACAAAGAATAGGAGAGCTGTCGACGAGAACAAAGGTCGAAGATTACATAACTGTCATGTTCGCAAACGGTAGATCATTCTCCTCAGTGCAAAGACCTTTCATTCCTATGGTGAAACGAATAAAGCGAGAATTTTTTGATAAACTCCGTATATCACGTTACATAAAAAAAAAAGAACTTATATTCGAATTCTTTCATTCTTCGAGAACAACCATCATAGCGCGGATAGTTCGATATTTTTTTATTTTATATTTTTTTTCAAACGAGCGACGTTTTATAAAAACGACAAAAGGAAAAGGGGGAAAAGGACAACTTGAGTTCCTTTCTTCTCTCATCTTCGTATCCACGAAATTCGTTTCGCAAAACTTAGACGAATTTAAATTATTTCTTCGTAAAAAGAAGAAAAACTTGTTTCCTCTTTAAAGAATCCTTGTGTCGGGGTGTTATTTCCTATTGGACTTAGTACCAAAAAACCTTTTTTCCCCTTTTCGAGTTAGAATTTTCTTTAAAAAATAAATATCCGGAGATAGGAAGAGGTTAAAACTTGTAACACGTGAAAATACCAATGGGATTCGATTATCGTAAAAAAAAGAAATCTCAATCGATGGTTTGGGAATGGAAACATCGTGTGGTGTGCGCGCTCGAGAGTTTAGGTCACAAACTTTTGAATGAAATGGAAAGAAAATAAAATAGAATAGAAAAAAAAAAGAGAAAAAGGAGGAGGCAGAAAAAAAAGTAAACGATGAAAGAAAGGAGATATGAAAAGCGTCGTGAAAAAGTAGAGTCGGTAGGTAAAAAGGAGGTACAACGAATGGTTAGACGCGTTTAAGATGAGCAATTAACCCGAAAAATAATTCTTTGGTCGTCATGCTCTCTCGTCGTGAATGCCAGGTCCGAGTGTACCTGGCCCAGTGAATGCTGGCAATAATACGAACTTAAGTACGACCGGACGGACCCCCGCCGGGCGTCCACCAGCGTTTAATTAACTTCAAGAAACATCTTTTAATTATAAAACTATTTCAGACACGTGCAAAAAAGTGGAAACACATTCCTACGTTATAATTGTCTGGAAAAATTTACCTCCTTCTCTTTCTTCTTCCCCTCTTCCCTACCGTTCTCTCCGTGCCTTACGTTTTCCCCTCGTCTACCTTCTTATTCTCCTTCTTTGTAAATTACCTGCACACCCTATAGAGGAGGAATTATAACAAGGTGGAACTATTTTTACGCGGGGACCAACGAGAGAAAATATCATTTAAAGAATATTTAAGAATGAAAATACGAGGGTAGAAAAGTCAAAATTTGTAGAATCTGGCTCACACTAACACCGGTCACCACTAACTTCCCGAATATTCTTCTCCTAACTCGGATGAATATTTTTTTTAAACACCACCTTCAAATTTTTTTTCGTACTCGAGTTATACATTCATTATTTTTCATTTATATAATAAATTACTTCGTATATATATTTTATTTAATATCTCATAAAAGTGAATTTTTTGGACTATCGAATATTACATTAACCGATAATATATAATTTTTTTCATAAAGTGCATAATAAAATTGCTTGAATTGAAAGATTTATGCAAACATAAAAATAAATAAATAATACTAGAAGATCGTTTACCTTGCTCGCATAAAAATACGTGAGAAAGAGTGGGATAGGTGAGAAGGGAGTGGGGTAGGCTTTCCTCGGTGAAATGCCACGCGCGTGCATGAAGTATAACAATAGCAGTGATAATAACTACCGGCAAAGTTTCGAACGACAAATCGCATGGTTTGAATGATCGACGGACTCGAACGAATTTAACGCATCGTTTAATTCAAACCACACGCGTTCGGCCATGTGCGTAGGCATACGAGTAATATCTGAGTTTCTCTCGCTCGAAGAATCGAATTACAGAAACTTTCTTCTTCAGGCCCCCGAACCGTTTATTCACCCACATTTGCGAACGGAACCCCTTCGAAACTTGTTTCAAAATGTACGTACGTTGACATCACTCGGTCCCACGTGGACTACCACCGATAGAAATTACACTAATTGCTACACGCACGTGTCTACTTTAAAAGAGGGTACGAACGACGTGACCGGTCGATTTGTAACAGAGGGGGAAGGAGGAGGGGGAGAGGAGAAAAAAGACAAAAAAAAACCCTTTACCATCGTTAATATAACGACCCTTTGACATAATCTGTCTCTATTTTTCTGTCCTCTTTCTCTGTATCTCTTTTGATCGGGATCGTGACAGGCAAAGAGAACGAGTTTAAAGTGAAAGTGATAAAAAAAAAAATATATATATACAATGTCAGATCTTTCTCTCTTTTTTATCTTACCCCCCCTCTTATCAACGTTGTATTACTTTCTGTAAAATGAAACAAAGCGAAAATTCATCTTCTCTTTTCTTCTTTTCTTTTTCTTCCCCAGACATAATGGCGGAGAATGAAGGATTATTGAAAATCTTATTGTTAGCAGTGTTTTTTTCCCCCCAACTTCTTCTTTTTCCTCCACGTTCCTTATCTCCTTACATTATTTTCTCAAAAATGGAAACAGAAAGAGAAACACTTATGGGAGGAGGGGGAGGAAAAGGAATGGGCTTTACTTCGTGGTAGTAAGCGAGGATTATCTGAGATAATTGGGAAAAGAAGAATTTCTCGTCCGATAATTGATTTCTCTCTAGTTCGATATCAGAAAATAAAGCTACGTTGGGTATAATGAACACGTGACCAGAATTACCGATACACACACACACACTCTTTGTTTTTCTTTTTAAAAAATATTATTTTGCGTTATTAGAAAAAGCTGATATTAAATGATAGATTTTATCGAATTTTATAGTAGATTTTTCTCTGGGAATATAACATTTTCTACAGATCCGTCGATAGATAAGTGACGTTTTCGATCACGATTAGTTGACTTACAAAGAAAGACAGGCAGATAGAAGGAAAAAAAAGAAAAATGTCATGAAAGACGAGAAAATCCTGAAAAAGGAGGAAGAAGGATTCGAGTGGACGAATCGGTGGTACCGTAACCGGGCGGATACTAACTGTCGGATCAGTCTCGCATTAATTCTCGACGTAAATGTGTGCCATGAACTCGGAATACGTTCGAATTTCCAGGTTACACGGTCTTCAATTTTATTCTAGAACATTTCGTATAGAAAATATCAAAATCATACTGACAATGAAAAAGAGAAATAAAGAAATAAATCGGAAAAAATATGAAGGAAGAGAGATGTATTACACGTTTATTTCAGATACCAAGAAGATCAAAGAAAACTGATCGAGGTATGCGAAGAAGATGGGATAAGAAGTAAAACGAGAATAGCATTTATGCGTGTTGTTTTCGCGAACCTCTGTATGCATAGCAACGATCTATGTTGCCTTCCCTAAGTCGACATTACGGCTTTGTACCACGCGAGAATTCAGGAATGTAGACACATGCCGGAGTTGTTGGTGTTGAATCGTAGGCTAAATCGAGCTGTGGGGTAATCTCTTCTGAAAATTAGTGGCCGCTTTTGGATTACATTTTCCTTTGATTCAACCCGATCCTCGTATTCGTCGTCGTCATTCTGATAACCGATCGTTATTTCTTTTCTTTGAAATTTATTATACTTATTTCTCCGATCTATGAACGCTTAAGATTTTTGTTTTTCGTATAACCACGAATTATATCGAATTTTATTCAGAATGTATTATTTCGACAATTGTCTCGTATATTACACACGCAAAAATTGGCTATATTACACGGAAACGATGGAATAAAGATTAGTAGGATAAAATGGTATACAATGAGGATAAAGGAGGATAATAGTCGATGCATTAAAATTCTACGATAATAGTCGAAGGATGTTAATAAAGAGAAAAGTTAGTAAATGTAATTCAGAAAATAAGTTTCTAGCTGTTATAAGAGAGCGTATAAATGAAGTAATCGATGCGGTTACGGTGCTACGTAACCGCGACGATACCCTGAATAATTCATCGAGCCCCGCTAAAGTCCGCGGGGTGTGAAACAAAAATTAAATTATGCAGGTCAGTGTGCACCGGTAAAGGCATCTACGCGAGTAACCGACTTAAAGATTAAATACAAAGTCGCGTTTCGTACGAACGCCCCTGCCTCCATCCCCATTTCCCCGCCGCACCATGTTGCAAAGTTGCGTTACTTCTACTTTATTAATCTTTCCTTATTTTCTAACCAATTCCTTCCTAAATTTTAAAAATATATATTTTCTTTTGCGTCGTAGAAAAACGTACAAATGAAAAAAACAACTTGAACGGTATGCGTGTGTGTGCATTTGTGTTTGTGTGTATCTATTAAAAATCATCAAACACAAATATTAATTTCTTGAAACGTGAATTGATGTTGTCGAGTTTCGAATATCCCACGATGTAAAATAATCTCCGACGTGTATATACAAATATGGAAATTGACTTGCTATATGTCACGTGATTGTGTACGCAAATATATTCATTCAATTACATCAGGAATAGTTATTTTCATCGGTTTCGCGTCGTTAAGCACGCTCAGCAAGAAAACAACATTCAAGACAAATGTGCAAGAATGAAAAGAGCATTCCCTTTTCGTACAATTTAATCGATTTTCACATTTCTTTCCTACTCGTATAATCTATCATTTAACGAATTATGAACTTCGGTATATTACAATTACTAGAGTAAGATCTTGCTAGAAAGTTACGAATGCAGAAATGATCAATGATCAAATAGTAAGTTCTTCGTTTCATTTCGAAATGTCAATAAACCGTAATTAGTAAATGAATGTATTCGATTTTGTATTATACGTCAATCTATTTGTTAGTATAGTAAATCTCTAAATAGTTTCTTTCCTTCTCTCTTTCCCTCTTACTTCAGCAACCTAAATGCATTTATTTTCCTATCATTCATAGCAGATTCAAGTTTCTCACAACTATCTTTACCAAGCCTCCAATTACAAAGAACCCAAATCCGAAAGCGATCTCCTTCATTAATATTAACACCACAAATTAAAATCGGATTTAGAGCTTAACAAGTTCGCCAATTTTATGCATTAATATACTAATTGAATCTTCCAAAGTAAAACTATAAAAAAAAACAATGCGTCAGCTACGAAGCAAAAAAAATTACATACTTTTGGTGGGTATCATTAATTTGATAAATACTTATGTTATCTTATTATACTTCAGTTAATTTTCGCAATTTTATCTTATAGTCTGCTACGTATATATATGATACTTTAACTCCTATTTTATATATATAAAAAAATATTTTACAAAAAAAATTCAAAGATAATTGTACGTAAATGGAAAGAAGAAAAAAAAAATATATATATATATATAAAAATAATAATTTTAATTAAAACCAATTTGAAAAATCCTCACATCAGTCGGTTTGATGTAAACAAATCAAATTTGCGAAAAGGAATAAAAATAAAAAATTGGAATGCAGTCGTGCTTCAACTTTACATCATCATGGTCAATGAACATTATCGAATATATTGCATTCTACTACCAACATATATTCGCTCCGATTTCCACGTCAAACATATTTGGGAACAATACCGTAGTAATTGCGATGAATCGTTGACAGTTCAAAGAGTACTCTTACGATTAGCAATCGGATTATATGGGCAGCCATTTAGATAAATCTTTTGAAACGATCGTAGTAGAGGATGAAAACGCGTTCAAATTGAAAAACGTTTTTTTTTCCAAAGAGTTTTAGTTTTCAATGGCAACGATCGCGAGATAGCGTAAAATCTAGTTATATTGACGTTAACAAGAAATGGAATTCCAGAGTAATAAAAAAAAAAAAAGAGAGAAAGAGAGAGATGCATTAATATTCACTCGCATCGACTGTCGATACAGTACCGAACGCGATCTCGTTCGTTAAATTGGTCCTAGCAGTCATTTGGAAAAAAAGAAAAAAAAAAAAGAAATGAAGAAGAAGAGATTAGGTCGTTTTAAGGTAAATCAATTTAAGCCAAACAAGAATCTCTCTCGTCTTTAACGATTTTCCAACACTTACGCAAATTGTACGATTCTCACTTCCTAATCTCGCGCGCGCAGTATTTTCTTTTTTCTTTTAATAATCAATTAGATACACAGTGAAATTATTTAAACATATACCCCCTAATGAGTCCGACAACTTGGCTATCTGTTAAAACGCCAGTGAAACACCGTCCGAATAAATTTATTATAAGGTTTGAACTAAGTTAGTTAAGCTTCAAGTTTTTCATCTAACAAAATCAATATTAATTGTTGCGAAAAAAAAGGGAAAAGTTCTAAAAGAGGAAAGGAACTTTCATGTTTTAACGGATCGTTTAAATAATATTTTAAGAAATGGAGGAAATAAAAAATGAAGGAAAAAAAAGAAAAAAAGGCGGATAAAGTTTAAATTCGAAAAGGAAAAAAAAAAGAAAAGAAAAAGTATCGAACCCATTGGCCCCAATGACTTCTCTCGAGATAATTTAAATAAATATAGGAGAAGATACAGGCGTAGAAAATTGGAAATTCTCGTATATATACAAATAACATGTTATTCGAGGATGAAGGAAAATAACATTGAGAAGGGTTTTTTCACGCAGAAGGGGTATGTTTGTGGTAGATATATGCAGGACTGGGAAGGATTCTCTATTGGGCTGGTACTTCAAAATCAACGGCTTGTTTATCCCACGAGGGTTCGTAAAACTGATCCAATCATCGAACTCGCGCCACAAGGATAAGAAGAACCAAGGATGAAGTGTCTGCAAATGGCTACCCAACGAATCCTTCTAACGTAAGGGTAGGAAAACGATGTATACGTGGTCGGTAGATCGGTCAGTAGAAAGCCATAAGTCGAGCCAACCCAATTTTACGAAAGGAAAGGAAACGAAAGGAAAAGAAAACTTTCTGTAAAGCCGATCTTCTGAAGCGATCCCTTCCTAACGATCCCTTTCGGGGCCCATAGTAGAAGAATTTTTTACTAAAGTATAATATGTCATTTGTTACTGAAGAAATGTCCTTTCAAATAATCTCACTTGTTTCGAGTTACAATAGGAAGAAAGAAAATTAAAGATTCCGTTAACCACACACACACATAGACTGTCGACTCATTTTCATAGTTTTCAAAGGAAATCTAATATAATCTCTTAAATCAATAAAGAAACTCTATCTTCAGATGAGATAAGCCTTAAAACGAAAAAAACATAGAGCAGTTTCTTGTCACTGGATTTACAATAATCTTTCTTATATACTCGAAATCAAATTTCAATCTCATACTATAACTAACACTTATTCTTTTGTGGATTCATATATAATTTTCGTTATTATTTTTTACGACTATTAATTTTCAATTTAAAATAAAATTATTTATATATATAAATAATAATAAATATATATAAAAATAATATATATAAATAATAATCAACATATATAAAAATAATATATATAAATAATAATCAACATATATATAAATAATATATATAAATAATATATATAAATAATAATAAATTTATAATATATATAAATATAAATAATATATATAAATAATAATAAATATATATATAAATAATATATATAAATAATATATATTTACCAAAAACCGCCTAGTTGTTTCAAAGCATTTAATTATCGAGAAACTTTTCGTTAGATAATTTAAACCTCTACTTGTCCTTTCCTCTCTCAGTTGTCATTCTTCTTAGCTTCTGACGTGACGTGTCCTGTATTCCGTATTATACATTTTTCTATCTCACTTTTCTTCTCATTTACATTACATACTATATTTTATATTTTATTTTTTAACGATTAATAATATTTTAAT